>JAGJTL010000183.1:4480280-4497467 GCA_022063505.1 Calosoma granatense | reverse complement strand
TATATATATATATATATATTGTGATTGAAACTGCGCGTATTTCACAACGGACGGGCGGATGAATAATTACAAATGACATGTTGCACGCTTATTGGAACATAACTAGAATTAAGTGTAATTATGTATTGTGATTTACTACGCGTAACGTCATTATGCTGCATACTAGAACGTGTGGTTGAATTGTTTGTGTGACGCAACAATTCTTCGAACCAACTGTAAATATACACATTTCATTGCCTTGCATTGTGTTTGACATTTCTTTTTGCAATATAACATATCAAATATATTGACACATGTTTACCATACTTCGAATACCAACCAATGCACAATTTATTGTTTTGCATAATTACAATGTGAAAAAATATGGCATGCAAATATACAGACTAGAATCGAATGAATGTTCACTATTTACTATTTACAAAATTATAACAGAATAATGCCTATTGGATAGAGTTTCAGAGATTCCAATGGTGAGTATTTCTGTATAAACAAATGTGAAATAACTTATTACCAAATACCGTTATTTTATATATGAATGAAAACTAAACATATACGATTTATCCACATCAAATGATCAAATAATACTATAGATAATCCATACACCGTTACGATTAATAAAGATTCAATCTGCGTAAATAAATTATGATCAAAACCCGTTATACCGATTAATTAGTTCATTTGAATAAAAAATATATGAATATATATTCACTGCAAGTCAACGAATTTCAATAATGTAATGTGCTCCGTTATAATGCGGCGATACCTTCATAATATATACATGTACATATATATTTCTAAACACGCTTCTACATTTCCATTAATGATGATAGTTTTGCCAGTATGTATGCGCAACAAAATATTGCAAGACGCACTAATGTCAACCACCTTGAATACTACAACTTCCAAACCGGTTTCTAATGCAGCCATTTTTAATTAATTATGACACTATGGAAAATACACACACACACACACTGTTTCACAGTGCTTAATCTAATATTACCCATAGACGTCCGTCGCAGCACCGTGGGAGGCACGAACGCCAGCGTGGGTGGAATATTAAATATATAAAATACACTTAAACAGGTATTTTAAATAAAGTAAAGGCGCCCGGATAAAACAAGCATTAAATAAATAATGACAAAAAATATCTAACGTGTATCTTACCGGTTACATGAATATTATTTTGCAGTTCAAAATTTATGTTAATATATTCAAAAATTATTAACATTATTCTCCTTTGAATATTCATTATTGTATGTTGCACGTTAAAAAATAACAATAGCAATAATTTAATTTCGAAATTCCAGGCAGCTTTCGAATTCACCGGCAATCGAAGATAAATTTAATTAATTCTTATTGTATTCGAGTTTCGGAGTCTTTACAACATACTGCAATCACAGCAGGCTGTGCGCTTGTTTGCTTTATCAGAAAAACAATCGCGCCTTGCCGTGGATCCAAGGCATATGCGATTCTGGCGCAGCAGTTAAACAAAAGCTGTGCGCGTTTCGTACGAAACAAAAGATGATCCCCGACACAAAAACAAATGAATTGTCGCTTCTCTAACGTACATAATTAGTAGGAGAGCGAGTATTCTAGACAGGTAGGTACTTGGGTAGATATGTTTATATAGTTATAATGGTCCCATTACAGCTAGGCGCCGGGGTGAATCACTTATTTCCCAGTCCGTACCTGTACCTATCTGCACAACCTACAACTTGTACTTTTTATCTTTTCTATTTGATTTTTTCATAAACAGAGTAGTGCTGTCTCTTGTACGTCTTGTGTGCGCAATGTTGGCTGTTTATTATAGTGCTGTCATATACACATGATCCTCAGGCATATTTTCTTTCTACGACGAGCTTTTTAATATTTCCTAGCTAAAAAATTAATTACAAAACTACTCGTAATATATGGTTTCACAATGAGATTCAATGTAAATCTCGAAAAAACCAGAATAATATTGAATCTGTCTAGTAGCAATGTATGTATTTTCATTTTGATATAGTTTATTTTCATTCAAAATTTAAATTAAATCTCGATTCTAGAAACCCGGCATGAATCAGATCATAAACAAAATATATGGTAAAAAAATTTCAGTATCATGGAAATTTTGGCTAATCTGATCATAATTTTCCGGCAATGTTCAAGTTAAATTTCCCGTTATAAAAAAAATTTAATGCATTTCATTTTTTCTCTATTAAAAGAAATGGTCGCATTTGCGAAAGCGACCATTGGACTTGTATATAAATCTTTAATAAAAATAAGAGATTTTTTTTGGCAAGAAGTCATTTAGGAAATGGTTTTCCTTTTATATTTAAAACCAGGGTCAGATTAAAAGCTTTCTCGTTCACTAGATAGGAGTTATTGTTGTGAAAGGGTTTTTTAAACGGAAAAAGATATTCAGAATAGGATGTAACAAAGATGTAGGGCAGTGTGGGATTAAAGAAAAAAAAAAACTACATCCACATATATTGTTACATGTACTAACACTGATTTCTGAGAATTTCATAACAATCAATTATTGATGTCACTAATTCCAGGAATTGTACTTGCATTATAGCTGACTGAACTATTTGCCATAAGTTACGGTTGATGTTTTGACTTGTGTGTTTTGCACACTGAATGTATGGCGTGGTGTGACTAAGGTGAGTGTGAGGTACAGCCTTTGAAGTGCCCCCCACATTTGGCTTGCCATCTATTGCTTTGGCTGACTAGTCTTGCCTTGCCGCTTTAATGACTAATAGTTGGTAGGTAATTTTAGCTGTGAATATTGTCGGACCCTTGGCACCTGCCGTGTACACTGAGAAATTGAATTGCTGATAGCAGGTACTGCTAACGGCTTATTGAAATAAACCAGGTGAATTCTAGCAAACAAAGTGAATATTACATTGTTCATAATGGGATATTGTTAATATTCATATAAATACATAATCATCACTTTATATTACTAATAATATCAAGTGTAATTCTATAAAATATAACTAAATATATTATATTAATTAGATTTGAATGAAATATATGTATGTTTAATATACAATTTATACAATTGCATTATAAACGATGATTAAATTTGAAATATTAACCACGGAAAGTTTTTCTGATTCTACTCTTTAAAAATAAAGAAATAGTTCGAGAGACACTCATTTGAAATGGTTACGTAGTTACCACAGAGTAAGTACTAAATAAACAACTTGTTAATTAACTTTCTTAATTATCGTTAAGTTGTAAAACACACGAAGTTTGAAGTTATATTACGTATCGTTGGTGATATCTATTTTAGGTTAAAAATAAAATTATCAATATGATTATAATTTTATTCTCGATTAGTTAGTTAATATATTCACATAATATATTTTCGTTTAGTGAATATTATTGATTCGTGTTATTATAACTTTTTTACGAAGGTAGGTACATATAGAGCAAATAAAATAATTACAATTACATGTTTATATGAAGTACAAAGCGATCATCTAAATAGAAACCAATGTATATTTGAAATAGTTAGTGTACACAGGCAACTAGATGTGCGGTATACATGTACCAGGTATAGCACACTATAGCCGGGATGGTGTATGTACCTATTTGAAAGTATTTTCATGTACAGACACTTGGTTTTTAATGGTCGACAATTGGGCTAATGTGTCCGCGAATAGTGGGGCGTGTGTTTAATGGTCAAATCGGCTTGGAACACCCTGTTACCCTGACCGCCCCCTCGCCCACCATATACTGTACTACCCCATTACAATCCTAGGGTATGGTAGTAGCATCGGTGTACCACAGCCCATATGCAAATGAGCTGCTACCCGTAATGCATACACGATACGGCGGCTTGCGGTCATGGTTCACTACGATCATTATATATTGTTACATATCCAACCTACACATCCAATTCATTTTTGCGGTACAGAGACTTGTGTACACATTTATTAATGATGTTGTCAGAAATCGTATTAGGTGGAACATTAGATATTATATAACAACACAGAGCCACATATGAAAATATAAATACATATTATCATTGATACATTTATCATTTTTACCAATATAAGTGAAACACAAACAAACAATTCAGATAAATGTCAGAAGAGTTAAAATGAAATGATGCCGGAAATAGAATCGAACAATTCGGAAAGCACCATTACGCAATCTTACCAACACCTGTCCGCGAAATGTCCCTAGCTCACGGCAACCTTGCTTGTTCGTTCGTCTGTCTGTCAAGACATCGGATATGTCTGCAAAACTGAACGCAAAACCACACCCGAGATGTCTCAAGGCCTTAGCAACGTGAATTACACTATTCAGTTTTATTTTACTCATCACAACACACTTACTGCTAGTGGCCAATTGACTACCTACATATTTAGTGAACACAAGTGTAGCTGATCAAATATCAGATAAACAAAGAAACACCAGTGATTAACTATTATATTTATACTTAATTTTCTCCGACAAACATAAATTAACACAATTCCAAGCGTTTCATGGTTGATGTGATGATTTTTCTGTTATTTGAATCGTTATCAACAGTGCCAGTTGCACAGATTCATTGTTCTCGGGCACCGTCATGTTTAATTCCGTTTTGAAAATGTTAATCCGATCCGATTCACATGTTAATTCATATGTTTTATTAGTCGAAGCGAGACAACAAAAACAAACAACGTTAACACAGCACAAAACAAAATAAATGCGACACACACACACACACACACACACACACACTTGCGTTATTTATTTGTTCTGGAAACAGTTAAAAAAATATACATCATGTCTTCCGTTCGGATGCATGAAACATAGTACAGCTTCCGTCCTTCTGTCTGTCTAGTTGACACCTAAAAACAATTATCCACCGAAGGTTCTTTGTGTTCACCATTTTCATTACGAAATGTTGAATAATTTACTTACTTTTGTCTGTCGGTGGTATTACGGTGAAAAATGAACAATAATGTTTTACTCATTTGTATTATATTATTTCTATGGCATTGAAAAAAATAAATATTTCTCTATATATGTAATATGTTACTTATTGTAATAAAATATTCACAGGTCTCATTACATGTAATTACGATATAGCGCATAATGTTATATTTAATATATGACTTTACTAATGCCGTACGTGATTTCGTACATGCACAATAACACCCGTTTATATCGCAATAAAAGTGCGAAAGTACTGACATGTTCGTAATTAGCCAGTTTACTAGTGTGTGTGTGTGTAATTCATGTACAATTTTCTTTGAAATTACACCTGCAACAAGCATTAGAACAATGTAATCAATTGTCAATGACGTATGTGCAAACTATACATACATAATTCAACTTTACCGAGAAATATAAACTATTTTAAAAATAGTCAATTTCTTATAATTTCGATAACATTATCTCTAAACATATACATGAAATAATAAGTTATGAAAAAAAAAATATATTTCTAAATAGTATATACATAACAATAGAACAAGTGTAACGAAAATATTATATAATATCCCTAAATCGAATAATTAAAACCTGAAATAATTTGCTTCACTTTAATAAATATTAAATTGGCTGAATTAATAACTCGACACACAAAACATTTCGATCAAATTGAACGAATATACGTATATTTACAAGGATTAAACAAGCATCACAGTGGCGTTTAATAAAAAAAACACCGGATTTGGAACGAGTAATTATGGAAAATTTGCATACATTTGAATAAATTGGAACTCGCTGTAGTCACAATAACAGCATTTGCTAACATTTCTCTACACGAAGAGAAAATCTTTTTCATTTTCCAGACAGAGAAACTTTCAGGAAAATCATCATTTCAACAGAAGTTTTCAAAGTTTGTCGAGAAATAAGGATATTAGCAGACACAACTGGCAGTATGACTTTATATTTATTGTTTTCTTTTAATTATATTTCTAGAGATACCACATCCGATTATAATGTTTTAAGAGGAAATTATGTTTTTCAATTAGAGCACACAGCATGAAATAGAAAAAGGATCTTATAACCATTTGCTTTGGTTTCCAAAAAAAAAATATATAATTGCATGTTTCATGGTATTGTTTTATATTAAACTCCAGTGCAATCTCGAATTGTGCATTTTGTATTTTCCATTTGTAAATTATAAAGTATCCAATCATAAAAAAACATTGGATGTGTCATTCATGTAACATGAAATGAAAGTAAACTGATAAAAGTAACAGTAAATTAGTACGTTTGCAAATAAATTGTTTCTCTGTTCTAGATTGCAATTATATTTGATTCAGGTGATGATGGTTGTGGTTGTGTGATGGTACAATGTTGCATACTACTGCACTAGGTCACGTCATCTACAAATATGTTTTATTCTGACCTAGTTACTACTCGAATAATAGCTACATTGTACTGAACTCCGTTAATTAACACGTACAAAATTAATTATCATTAAATGAATATTTTTAAATTGAAAATGCAAGTAATTAAGTCTAACTTCATTAAAACATGTTCACAATTGTCAGCCAATTAAAAAAATTATAACTGACATATACAGATAATTTCAGAAAACATTTTTTTTTCATGTTTAAAAAGTATTTTTCTTATCTATTTGATGCGATGTGTAGGTATTGCAAATATTAGCCAATATTCAGGATGTTACAAGAGTCATAATGTAATACAATGAGATCTATGGATTAGGTAGTGTAAATTATTCATGCTATTATATAAAATGAGAGACGTTTTATGGCCCTTCAGTATTAGAGTACCTCGGCCACTTAAAGAGACAATGTGACGACGCCAACCTGTGTTCCGATCGCCTCTACCTCCCAGAAATGAAATTCCAGGTACTCATTGCCTATATTTTGAATATTTTAAGTTTGGGTGGCCTGTCGAAGACTATGATATCTAACAATGCTGCAATTCAAACATGAAAAAAATATCGTAATAATTAAATACTAAAATATTCTTTTCAAACTGTCACCGAAAATACCTACATTGTTTTTAGTATTTTTAATGGAATAACAGAAGTGTTTCTGATGTACTGTATGTTTCAAGGCCGTTGATAATTTTAATTGAAATGCTTGCAATCTTGAGTTCTGTCCGCGGTTCTGTCGTTAGTTACATGTTAGGTTAATGCGAATTTCTTATCGTATATATATATGTAAGAACTTGAATAATTACACGGCATTCATACAAAAAACTATCGCTTTATATTCGTGTAATGGTCATGAAGTATTCATATGAAAACATAACGTAATAACTTAAGAATTTTTAGTTCTTTCGTTTGAAACAGGCACAGACAGGCTTGCAAGTTCCTAGAATTCACTATCCTGTTTTGGTATAATGCACAATACCTGGGCGGTCCACACTGGAACAGGTGCTCGAAATATGACGGGAAAACAACTAAATAAACATTGTATCCGGTGAAAATATGTACTTTTAAAATATATTTCGCCGTGTCATGAATTTAATATATACGTACCTACTTTTCTACTAGACATCTATCTTAGATACGAATATCTATTTCACTCCGTTCTGCATTACTTACAATGAACTTTGAAAAACATGAATGATAAAACCCTATCGCAAATATTAAATATTTCTCATAATTTCATGATTAAACAAAGTTTCATATTGCTTTTATTCTACTCTAGTTTATATTCATATAAACTAAATTATTTTGATTAAATGGCAAAGATATAAAAACGAAAAATAATTGGGTTGAAAGAATCTAATTTAGAGCTTACATGTACAATATACAATGTAATTTTAATTTACAAAGAAATTACATCAGATATTTTTTCATAAGCTATGTACGCTATAGAAATTAGTAGTTAATTTTTCTGTCATTTGTTGAGTGAGTTGTTGTGAAGTCTCATATATGTATATTAGTATCTTTATGTGTATGACTGATGTAAAATATTTTACACAGCGCATGTATGTATGTATATTTGTGTGAAGGCTTAAGGATAAAAACCAATGAACCGACTCCGGTCTGTCATTCAATGCCGTGATTTCAGTAAAAAATCCGCGAATCATCAGATAACATATGAATATGTAAAAGGCATCAGCCCTCTATTGTGACTGGTCGTTTCGTCCAGCTGACAGATGAGCATCATTCTTCTGTAGTATGATTTATTGTTGATGATATCGGTGTGACGTTATCACAGATCCACGTTCACATTAATATAGACGTTGGATAAATCGGGCAAGTGTCTTTCATTAAACCATCCGTAAAAATACATATAAAGAATTGCCGGCATACAATAGTTAGTAAAGTTACATTTTTGAATGAAAGATACTGTTGGTTGGTTATTGAACAACGATAGTGAAGAGAGTTAGTCGACAGTGTGTGTGTTTAGCAAAATTCAAGCATGTATCTTAAAATAAATGTGCTTGCCTAACACAGTATGACCGACGACCAACTCTGAATAATATTTATTTTAAAACTGACCGTATTTTTCATCGTCCTGTAGCACGAAGCTGATATTTCTCATCTCGAAGAAGGGCCTCACTAATTCACAATTTGGTTTCTTGTCATCATTAGTCCTCTGTGAAGATGCACAGTACACACTGTTTGCACACAAGATCACTAAAACTAGGGCTACGGTATTATGCATCTGATAATACATGATGATCTGTTTTAGTTCTTATTTAATAGTTTTTGTTTAAATTTGTTATGAAAAAACAGACGCAAAAATTCAAAGAAATGTTAAAGCGCGCTAAGGCGAAACACACACAACCATCGCTCAGAACCGACTGACTTCAAAGACAATTTGGAGTGGGGTATACGGTTTAACCCGAACAGATGAGACAACGTGACGTCACGGTGAGTAGTACGCGGGAGTGCCGCCGCAAGGCAGCACTGTGCAAAAGACCAAATTCATATACATATATCATAAAATAAACATAATTAATTATTCATTCCAATCCGATTAAAGTAATATATGTGTAACGGTAAACGTGTATATTTAATAAACCTAAGAAGGAGAAAGCAAATATATCATAATGATATTATCTACATTAACTATTTACGTTACGTAAATATGTATATTCTGTTGGAAATTTGTTTATATTTGGTAATTTATCGACAGTAGAAAAAACGCGTTTCTTTACAAATTACTTTTTAAAAATGAAGCAACATAAAGCTTTTTTAGATAACAGAAAAACATTTCCGTAATTTATTTGAACACAAAAGCAGGGGAAGAAAAAAAAACAATATTAATATATGTCTCGTTGTAGGAAAATACAAAATACAACTTTATTGAACACAAATAAAATACAAATTGTAACTTAAAATTAATACAAAATGAAAAGGATGACATGAATGTAAAATTAAATAAAAGTAATTTTGGTACGCGTTTGGTTTACTTGCCAAACGTTCATTTCTTCATATTGTTCAATACATGCATCCACTTGATCCGGTTTTAATCCTTTGGTAACGCACTTTTCCATAATATCTGCCACTTTGACCACCTTACTTTCGCCAGCCAACTCACGTACAAGTGCAAATATTTTGTCATAAACGTTTGTTTGTCTGTACAAAAATAAAATATATACATGAATAAAGAGAAAAGAAATAACTGTGTTAAATGTGCACCTTCTAGTATCTGGCTCTTGGTGATTCAAAGAGGATTTGGACATTTCCATAAGCCTTATGGCTTCGTTTATATCTTCTTTCTCTACTACACTAGACAGCCTAAGTCTTGCTAAAGCGGTTGATAAACGTAAAATGGCTAACAAATTTCTCGCTGAGGTAAAGGTTACATCTCTGTTATTTCTTGCTTCCTGTCTAAGTTCAACATATGCAGCTGCACATGAGAAATAAATAGAAATATTTTCAATTCTACGTATCATTAAAGAAAAACAACTTACACACAACGTAATCTGTTAGTTCCACTGGAATAGATGGTTCTTTTAGTTTGCACAGAGCAATATATCGTCGCATAACATTGATATCTAACGGTGTAATTTGTGCAGGTGGCTGCTTGCAGTGCTGGTGCACGTATGTTATGTGTTTAGCAAGTAACAGATCATTGTCACGGTTTGCTTTGTCCTGAATGAGCCACAACAAATCGAAACGGGACAAAAGTGCAGCGGGTAACTGGATATTTTGTTCGATGGATCGTTTTGGATTGTAACGACCGTACGCAGGATTAGCGGCAGCCAGAATAGATACACGAGCATTAAGACAAGTCATAATGCCAGCCTGACAGAATAGTTATTTAAGTATTATTATTAAATAAATCCAACCATCTTGTCGTATAGTAATTAAATCATTTCCTGAACGCATATGTATGTGACTTACTTTAGCAATAGATATAGTTTGTTGTTCCATAACTTCATGAATCGCAGTACGATCACTATCAGGCATTTTATCAAATTCATCAATGCAACATACGCCTTGATCAGCCAGAACCAAGGCACCTCCTTCCAACATCATTTCACCAGTCAAAGGATCTTTCATAATGGCTGCTGTAAGACCTACGCCTGACGAACCACGGCCTGTTGTATACTGACCTAGAAAAAATCATTGCAATTACTAGTCGCCATTCAGTAAATATACTCGACTGTCATCTCATCATTCATCTTATTAATACAGAGAAATCATTATTATATCCGAGTCTGTATTACTGAAATTATTCTAGAATATATATGGCTATAAATGTTTATAAGATTAGTATTTAACTAACTTCTTGGTGCCAGCCTGTCAATGTAATGTAACAACTGCGACTTGGCCACACCAGGATCACCCATCAAACAAATATTGATATTTCCACGAATCTTCATTCCATTAGGCCTTCTATCAACTCCACCGACCAACAATAACAACAACGCTTTTTTAACATCCAAATGTCCATAAATTTCCGGAGCTAAACTTGTGGCTAACTTTGTGTACAAGTCCTCTTCGCTTAACTCCTCTAATTCCTCAGGCGTCAACTCGGGTGCACTCAGTTCATCTTCTTCCATTTTATTCAAACATGTGAGACGCTAAAAATATCCATTGTTTTTGTAAAGAAACTTACACAATCCACTGACATATACATACATGAGCTTCCAAGTATGTTTCAGACATGAGGCCACCAGCCATTTGCCGGAAACCTGTTTTTAACAGTGGCAAGAATATTCCTGTTACGGACACATGGTCGCCGGGCAAAGCTTTCCGGGTTACTTCACCGCTGCAGTAAACAATTAAAGTCCTAGGAATATGACCAACAGGAACTTGATCAGTCTGTGAAAAAATAAATAACATGTAACTAAAACAATAGTATCGAAATTTCTCTTAAGTCTATAACACTTACATGTTCCTGAATACGAATCTCTTGAAATTTAATAAACTTTGAACCTCTAGTTTGCAGATACAATCTACCACCAGCCTTATTAACTCTGCAATCATCACTGGGACACATAAACACAGGCATGAAAGTCATCGACTTAATAGGCTGATAAGTCTCAGAGCCACATTTGTCACAAGTGTAAGTAGCAACCTGCATCATTGGTTTAACTTCCGTGCAACGAGTAACTACTCCTTTTACAGTAACCAATTTTCCAATAGAGTCAGCCTTTACATCACGAATTGGAATACATTTACTTGTACTCATATCTTTGAAGTAAACTTCACTAAAAACAAAACAAAATATAAAATCATTTTATACTAGCGTACAAGAATTATTCAAGAGCATACTATCGTTTCAAAAGATCCCCAGGATACTTGTTTCTCGGGTCACGATGTTCATTGTTTGGTCTCATTCGAGCTTCCATCAAAAGTCTGTGCTCAATATACACATCAAGAGCATCTTTAGCAGCTACTTCGCGTTGTTTGAATTGGGGTAGAAGCTCATAAATGAGATCAGAAATTAAATTTTCATAACGTCTGGCATTTGCAATGATTGCTTCAGCTAGCTCATCATTGTATTCGTCTACATCGTCAAGTTCAATCCAGATTCCTACTTGTTCTCTGTGGGCAATCCTCGTAAGCTGTTCAGCGTATTTAAAATCCTTATTTCCAGCCTCATCTTGTTTACAATATTCGAGGAAAAACGTTTTAAGGCTTTCTGTAAAATATAATTTTAGGTTACAAAATCAGTATAAATATTAAGAATATTTACCTTTGTCTTTGGTGTAATTTCGATGAACCATTGTTAATTAGAGCAAATAACAAGTGTCTACTTAAAAATCGAATATAGTTAACTACCAAAAACTTATACTACGCTTTGAACAAGTGTCAAAAGAAAATGCATAAAATACAACACAAGCTAACACAAAACCGTTGTTTTGGCGGTAAACTACACGCTTTACGCATAGGCTTCGCGCTCTTATGTTCAGAGCTGCCACTACAAGTATGAGTATATTAAATATTCCTACACGAAAGCAATATTTTTTCGTCGAACAGTGTTGCCAAAAAGGAAAAAGACATATTTTCTACACATTTTATTTTGGTAAATTTAAAATGGTATAATTTAACGAATGAGTTCATAACATGTAATGGCTATAAACACGGCGTTTACAGACTATATTTAGCAATAACAATAACATAAATTACTATTTATATCCAAATATCAGTATTACTGAAATATCAAATGTACCAATTTGCTTTTTTCATTAAAAAAATTTTAATACATCCTGTATACGTAGATATGATTTGATGCCGTGTCTTAGTATTCAGGTGAAAAAAAAACAAAATTACAAATGTAAAAATGTAATTATACAGTAATATACAAAAGTAACAAACATGTATTTTAAATTATTAGTATAAATTACATATCAGATCTTATAAAAAATAAAGTCAATATTTAATTGTACATATTTATACTATTATAATCGTATAGCGTCTTCCACTGTTTCTGGTAATTTTATTCCAAGCGTCTCTGGCAATTTAAGGGCTAATAAACCAGCAATAACTGATACTACACCAAATAGAATCATAGGCAATGGCTGAATATATACGCCCTATAACATAAAACAAAAATTAAATATTCACTCTGATAATATATATTTAAATGAATCGTACCAAAAGTGGAACAAATGGTGCGACTAATGCTCCAAATCTCGCTGTAGTGGATGCAGTACCAACACCGCCACTTCGGATAGCAGTTGGCAATAATTCAGCTGTGTACACAAATACTACACCAAACGATGATGTTATTCCCAATTTTCCGATCAAAAATAATACAATTACTGCCCAACTAAGTCCTAAAAATAAAATATCACATAAAGTATACTAGAAAGATGACATTTAATTAGGAAAAAAACAAACTGTATGCCTTGTGTGAAAAATATTTCAAATTTAAATAATTTCTACCAAAATTAAAACTTAAGAACTGAATTAAATTTTCGCAGTAAAATAGATACCTTGAGGTACTAACACCGAACCAATACAAGTGCAACCACATAAAAACAATGATGCAACGAGTGACAGTCGTCTACCCAGGTACTGTATGCATACCCAGGCCAATGTATAACCTGGTATTTCAATTAAACAAACGAGAGCAAAGTTCAAATATTTATTGCCAACCATGCTGGTAGAATTTAGCGATAAACCGTAATAAACAAACGCATTTGTTGCCCTAGAACAAAAACAAACAAATTGTTAAACCATACTGATATTTCATATCTGACTAGGGAGCATAGAAAATTAGTATAATTTTGAAAATATAATAGTCAATTTCAACCCAAGTATAAAAACACTAATTGACAGTTTTGAATCTGATGAAGTGAATTTTGACTATTTCGATGATTAGATATTTGTGAATTCACAATTTTGTAGATATGTATGACAGAAGCCGTTACCATATGAATAGTACAATAATAAAACGTAATATTAATTTGTTCGACTTTAACATCATTTTTATAATTGGTAGCATGTCAGTTGCTTTGGTTCGTATTTCTTCTTTTGTAATCTACAAAAGAAAACTAAATTATATACAATTTTTACCAATAATAAAAGAATTGCAGCATACTTGATTTCGTTCACTTTCGAATGAGGATAAAAGAGATTCCGACAGTGTTACTCCATTCATTTTGGCAGCTTTACAAACAATTTTCTTTGCTCTATTACCTTTTTGTTTAGCAAGCAACCATCTTACAGATTCAGGAACAAGCCTACAATACACAATTTAACACAACTGTTTAACTGAAACATAATATACTTTTACCAATAGTAAGCCACAAATAATATAGATGGTGCTGACACTAATAACTGAAGTTGCACCCAATCCTTTGTTAGCCAAGCAAACAGTGCAACCAGTGCTTCTCCGATAGCATAAAAGTAATTCAATACAATTCCTGTGGTCTCTCGCTTTTTTCTTCCGACAAGTTCAACACCTTAAATATATAAAAATATGTTAGAATACATGGAACAATAACTATGAGTTGAAGTCATGATTACCAATTATAAACGCTAATGGATAGACTCCAGCAGTACCAACGGAATTGACAAATACTAATACTGCAAATGTGATATATTCAGGTGAGATGACTTGTGCCGCTCCACTTATCGCCATTAATATAATACTAATTATAAATATTAATTTTCTTCCAAACCTGAAACATACAAATAAAATATTCTTTAAATAATCTAGCACTAGAATACTGGAGCTGACATATAAGTTCATATAAATATTTTAGGTTAATGATTATTTACTATTTTACTGAAGTATATTTACCTGTCGGCCAGGATTCCAAAAAGTGCGGAACCAACAATAATACCTGCAAAATGCATTGTTCCTATAAATGATAGCATCCATTGGTTCTCCAAGCATGTAATCTTCCACTAAAACACATGTTGCATTAAAAGTAATGCGTTTAATTGACTACCATTAGTACCTAATTACAAAATAACACAACAGGCATGGCTTACATCTGTGACAATTGTTCTATCATCATCAAAAACCCACTTGTTACATCTGATAACATCAGCAGTGAACATATCTGGCTTGCATGTGTGGTTTAAATAATTTCCTGACATATTAACTGGCATATATCGCTCGCACAGACTTGGTTCATACGTGTCAGACATCACCCCTATTGTTTTGGGCGGTATAGCTTGTTGCAACCAAGGTTGTTCATAATCTGAATACAATGGATCTTCACATTCTGGTATATAGCATCTGTAATGTAGATCCTTTAAGACTATAGTATAAAAATGCAATCTGCAATATGATATGTCTGCGTAGTTACCTGTATTTTGGAACTCCAGCGGTGAAAACATAACTGAGACTGTTAGCTGCTGCGAAAAGCACTGGCAAGCAGACTAGTAAATAAGTAATCAGTTGAAATTTACCAAGCTCACCTAGCTCAACCAGCATATCATCGAAATCCATGATCGATTGCACTAGAAAATATCACACACAGTTCATATGTCATTCGCAATACAAGTTAAAAATAAGTATCACTCAATACACTTCTAAAATATATGAATATAAAAAACACCTACATTTTATTAGCAATTTCTATAATTTACAATCTATAGATCAATACAATTCTCGTTTAGCTCAGTTCGAACTAACTAGGAGTTCGTCGCCAACTATCTTTGGAGAATTTTTTCTTAAAATAGCCGGTAAATACTATTTCATTCTGTAAAACGTAGAAAAACCCACTTAATTCTTTGTAATTACAATAAAAAAGAATTAATAAAAACAGTTTAATCATGCAATAAATTATCTATTCAAATTATATATTCCGTATTGAAATTTTCTTAATGCATCTATATAAATAATAGATAATATAATATTTGTATATATTTTAAAAGCAATTTTATTTAATTGGCAATGTATTCTTAAGCTTCAATTTATATATACATTTATCAAAAATTGTTCTAAGGTTCACACTGTAAATCGATTTAATATTATTTCTTGGTACAAAGTAGTACAGACTGCACTGTACTGGAATGAGTTCACATTTAATCAAAGTATATAAATAAGGCTTAAGTACCAAGTGACTGACCTCATTATCATTGAGTTTTCAGTAACTATTCAAAAATAGCATTTCTGTGCCGTGTGTTTTGTCTGTAAGTTCATTAAGCAAAAAATATTTACCGCTATTGGAATAAAATTATACGTGTAGTATGAAGTGAATATTTTGTCAAAATGATACTGCAAAATAGATAATATCTACTCACCACTACATTAACTTGCAATTATAAGTTAAACATGACCTTTTAACATACATTTTATGTCAGTGGTAATTCCGTTATCAAAATGACAAATAAGTGTACAATAATTCATGCAATTATTTTTCTTTTCCGGGGTTTCCTGCTTCAGTCAAAGCTAATGAATTTAATAAACGTGTATTTTTTATATTTTAGATATAACAATTTATGTTCGTTATATAAACATGTTCCACTGACACAGTCTTTAACATTGTATATTATTTTTATTTTGAATTTAATATAAAATATTTTTCATGCCGAAAAGTGCGTCTGCAAATTAATTTATATGTAATATAAACACGTATATATTGCAAGTAATGCATTTAATCAAATATATAATAATTTCCAGTGGAATATGTCATATCAACTGCAGTTTTTTTAAAATGTTTATATCAGTTATTATTAAAGATACCATGAAATAACACTGACGTTTGATATTTCACTGATTACAGCTTTATAAACAAATCACTGCAATCATATTGTATAGATTATTTTATTAGGATTGCCGGTGCAATATTGACCTTGTCTTACGAGACGTATCATGCAATGAGCAGATCATTAGACAACTTTATGTTTACCATGACCTTCATTAATACAGATTCAGTAATATAGTAATCGTGCAATAACAAATATCTGTAAGGCAAGATAATAACAGGTATTTATAACAAAATATGTAATATAAATTCCAAAGTTTCCTATCATTGCTATAATAATCATATGTAGGTACATTCAATGTGCAATATCAATTTATGTTTACTATTACAAATTAGCTTATAAATTTAAATACTTTATCAATAATGTTCTCTCTAAAAATTAGAATTTTTTTGTTTTTGTAGTAAATAAATTTTATCACAATTAAGATAACTTTACGAACTGAGCATGTATGTAGGTATATATTCCATAAATAATATAAACATGTACGTACTAACTTTAATCTAGCAATAAAACGATTATGCAAACAACATTTACAACATATTATTTGCATTAAGTAATAATCGTTTTGTAAAACACCATATAAGATAAATAAATAAAATATATTTGAAATAAATATGTAAATATATTTTTACTTTCTGTCT
>JAGJTL010000183.1:4426931-4450654 GCA_022063505.1 Calosoma granatense | reverse complement strand
GAATATATATAGTGTAGGTATTGACACACCTACTGGATTTACAGAAATGATTTATGTGTAAACATAGCAGATTCTGAACTTCATCTGTAAACCAGATGT
The DNA here is from genome assembly GCA_022063505.1 of Calosoma granatense. Classification (NCBI taxonomy): domain Eukaryota; kingdom Metazoa; phylum Arthropoda; class Insecta; order Coleoptera; family Carabidae; genus Calosoma; species Calosoma granatense. The sequence goes on along the minus strand of JAGJTL010000183.1, from coordinate 4,450,555 downwards.
TTAAAATAGAAAATTTTATTGTCACAAATTAAAAATCAATATGGTTTTCTTCATTCGCAGAATTACATTCAGCTATTCATAATTACACTTGCTTTAAGTGAGATTAGATTATATATAAAAGTAAACACTGAAAATATAATCCTTAAAGCCACTTACATCATTTATCAACAAAATAATAATAATCTCATAACATAAAGCAACGATCCCCTATTTTATCAATAAAAAAATCAAAACCATACCATTCAGAAATATATTCTCTAGGTCCCGCACAAATAGCCTCGCACCCAAGAAGAGGTGTTTGGAAAGATCGCACCTCATATCATATACAAATTCAGTTTAAACTGAGTTGTATATTTTATTTAGACCTATATGTAAAATCAAACTTATAAGTGTGCTGCAGATGGTAATGATTGCTCTGCTATAATTCTTTGTATAGAATCCTTATGTCGTATTGTACGTTTGGCGCGAGGAAATTATTTAAATAATGCGCGCTATGATCGGTAATGTCAGTCAGGAATTTGACTCGCCATTCACTGAGTACTTGTTCCATCGAAATAGGAATGTACAATTGTCGGTACATACATAACTGCAACAACCACGTCCGCAATCCGGCTCATTTCTTGTAAAATTTACTAATTCTCTTCAACGAAACTGATCACAATTATGTATATATGATTTATTAAGTTTGTTATAATTAAAGATTCGTTTTTGATATGGTTGAACTGATATTGAATGTGATGAATGCGTTCAACGTGCGTGTTGTCCTTGACTACAGTTCCTGCATGCACGTGTTTGTTCTATGACTTCCAGGTATAACAATCAGTATACCAAACACACTGTCAGTTTATCAGAATCAGAGACCATTGCATTTTTCTAATAAGATGACACTTTACTCATGTAGCATTATGTTAAACGTTGAAATTTACATAAATTTACTGACCTTGTATCTAAAAACAGGCGACTTAATAGACATTTCGTGTAACACCATATAAGAAAGTTTTTACACCGTCATATTTAAATGTTTCGTTGCACATATTTCAGTAGCTTTATGATGTTTACTACCGATGTAGTAGTATTCAAATGTTGCAGGTAGTAAGTTTATTTCATATTTTCGCACATATAAAAGTACAAAAACGACATTATGCAACATGTTTGATGGAAAGATAGCTCTGATGAATAAACATATTTTAAAACAGTTTTATGCATTTGACATTCTATACAATCATCATGAAACTATCGTATATTATTGACATTTCTTTATACATATTTTTCATACAAGCAATAAATCCATCATATGTTATATTTTACAGACCACCATCATCGAGTAAGTAAGAAAGGGAATTTTATATTCGCATTTGGTTTTTTTCCTCTATTCCTGTCGACAAATTGTAATCTCATTAATATTAAATACCGTCATCTATGAAGAAATAAAATAAACGATGCTATTTAGCAATTAAGACATTTTAAAATAAACATTAGAACATCTGTGCATCTAGGCAACAGTTTCAAAATTGGAATGTCAAATTTCAACCCTCATTTACTAGTTGCTATTGCTACTGTGTGCTATACGTTTCCCCCATCGTGTGAAAAAACTTAAAAGAGTAAATATTTTTAGATTTAGCGGTCGTTTAACTTTATTTTAATGCTTTCCGCGTGAATTTATTTTTAAATGGTATTAAGTTAAGTATGAAAAGTCATTAGGTTAAATTGCTATGTTGACAAAATGCTGATATTACGTTCAAACTAGTAATTAAATAACACATATTTGCTTGACATTTTTTTTACTAATTCTTTTCTTGAAATATTGCTGATGAACTAAGTGCATACATGAAGTGTTAGTTCATACATAACTAGATCATAAATCGTATCTATTTCATTATAGAAATATTTGACCGTAGGAACATTATTATACAGACATTCTATCTCGAAGATCTTTGACATTACTAAATATCTGTTGTAATATTGATATACACAGGGCCGGCTTTAGGGTCACTAGTACCTCAGTGTAATTTGCAATTACGCTCTTGCGTAATTAATAAAAATATTTTTATGGGATTTAGTAAGTGTGGTTTTACTAAGGAAAGGTAAAAGTCACCTTGATATGGTGCATTGTCTGTTTACCATCAAATTTAAATTATTATCTTTGTCAATTTTGAAGATAGAGTTGACTAAGAGGTATATTTATAATTTGTTAGTTTCGTTTTTAATTAATAACTGTGCTTGTCTGTAAATAAATATAAATTTATTGTATACAGACGTAACTTGACCCAATTATCCTACGAATAAGAATGTTGTCAAATTTGTTTTAAAGTACTACATATCTTATGTACAGAATAGAAATCTCATTTACCTATTACACAACAGTACTCTTATTGCTGAAGTAAACCGCTATGTTTAACAATAAATACGCTTCGTCGATATATATATATATACCCGTTAGTGTATAAGAGAATTGATGCTAAACGAAGAGAGAGTGGTTGTGCGTGTACATACAAGCAGATGTCATCGATGTCGTGCTGTAAATCACCCAGCCGACACCGTATAGATGTGGCGCTACGATAGCGGTCGGCAGCCGCATCGGCCCGTTCCGAACACAAGATCGGATCTGGTCGGTGCTTTTAGTGGACCCCGGGTATCGGACACTGTAATGTATGATCGCAGGATTTTTGATGTCTTTTGATAAGTTTTAATCATTTACGGAATGTACACTCTTTCTTCTCTCTTAAATCCTAGCAGTTTCTCACTCTGTCCAGGTCGTTCTAATGTGCTGTATCAACTATTCGGTATAGACTAAAGACGAACCGGTACCAGAATGCTTTCTGATTTTATTCCAACTATAAATATGCTTAAACAGATTCGGCTTTTAACGAGATTTACTGCTGACAGAATTATGAAATATCCAACTATACGCATTTCAAAGCAATTTTTTACTTTCGTTTTTTGCTTTTATAGCTATTGTAACTAAGTTTCAGATACAATAATTATTCTTGTAATAATATGTATTACGTTTATAAAGATTTTTTTCAATAACAAATTATCATTCCACTGTAACCGATAAGAAATCATATTTATAATGACATAATAATATATGTACATAAGGGTATATAAGGCAGTTTAACTAGACGTTATTCGTTGTGATTTTCCGTAAACCAAAATTTGCAATAGTTTCTATTTTTTCTGTGATTATATTCCAAAAAACTATTCTTAATTCTTTAAATTATAACAACATAATTTTTGCTTTCTTATAATGCAATAAAATAGAAATATTGTATTTTAAAATTATAATTGTAAATAAGTTTTGCGCTTTGTCTCAACAATATTATGCTAAACAAAAATTCATATTTTTAGACTGATTCAGGAAATAAAAGAGTGTGCAAGATCAAGGATTCTGATAAAATAAACTAAATTATAATTTGATTTACGCTAGTTGAAGAATTCGTAACAAAATGTTTATCAATAGATTGTGGTTTGATGCCCAAGTAAAACATTATATTAATTAGCCCTATACAAAACCGAAGAAGCAGAAATTCATGAAATTTAAATACAATTTTTGTAAATATAATCTGTTTGTTAAACTACACATAATTAATCGTTCATTGGCTATTAATTAATGTCAATAAATTACAAATACGATCGCAGCCGAACAATGCCGACGATATTCTCTCTTGACAATTTAATAATACACGAAAGCGGTATCTTTTGTATTTTAAACATCTTACGAGCTGACCAATGTAAAAACAAAACGGTACGTATAAGAACAGTACAGTCCAAATAGATTCGCTGTTGTGGAGAACGTTCCGTTTCATTGTTACTGTGAGCTGCATTACGTGTTCTTTAAAACAATAGACGACATATTACAGTATTATTTCGTGTTGGCTCTCCTTTATTTATTGGTTAAATATCGGCACAATAAAATAGCCTGCTTCCGAACATCTACATTCGATATTTTATTTAACTTTGTCGGAGAATTTTCTTTTATTTTGCTGTAGTTTTTCAGAAACCAGATAAAGGGAAAATTATTTGAATTTTTACTTGGGTTTAGCAATATCCTTTTTTTAACACTACATTTAAATTACATTTTTAACTTTTTGGTTATTTTTTTCATTTTGAACCTGGTCCGGTAAACACAATTCAAGTTTTTTCACTTTTAGAAATTTACTTATTACATTTCGATTAAATATTTTTCAATGCTGTGTACCAGTAGTTCTGAAACTTTGCAAAATGGAGGACCTCTTTTATGAAGAAAATATTTTGGCGTACTTCTATATTTTAGATTGTGTTTAAGGCTGATATTAATTGATAATTAATATAAATAAAGCAACATTTCAATTTGCAAAAATTATTTTTAAAGAATTACAAATTAAATCAATTTGAAATCAAAATACATTGTAATTTAAAAAATGTAAGCAATAATTATTTATTTTTCGATAACTTTGCGATGGATAATGTTGTTTCATTTCTATTAAGTCCAAAATATCAGCTTTAATATTTGATAGGTTTATTCTTTAATCATGCTTTATATCGCTGTTTATTTTTGGGTAAAGTACCATGAAAAAGACAAAATGGAAATAATTTCTGGAGAGCTTTTTCTACTAATTTTAGATCTTTTCTTACTGACAATGAAAAGCCAGGAAGGCTGTTTTGTTTAAAAACAATTTTAAAGTTAAACAAAAAATGTATTACGTATTATTTATATAAAAATCTTAGCGAGCTAAATAAAGGTAATTTTAAATAAATATTCTTTAATTCTTTGTAAAGGCTTTATAAAAATTATACACGAATCATTCGATTTACGAAGTAACGCTCTCAGAATTATGATATATAAATAAATGATATATTCTATAATAAAATACTTGGTTGATTTGATTACATCATTCAAGTGAATGAGAAACATAGATACAGGCGAATAGTTATAGTATAAGCATATATGTAGGCAATAGATATTGTTGGTTAATAAATCCGTTCTGTGTTTGTTAACAACGAAGTCTATATTTCCCATAAGTTAATCATGCGAGGTATGAACTATGAATACGGAGCCGCCCGACTATTTGGAAGTTAGTATTGCCATCACGTACGTTAGCATGATGTAGCATTGTTGCTGTTTGTTGCCAATACTAGTGTCCACGTTTGTATCGGCATCCACGCACCAATTACAAACATTCTTAAAGATGTCGGTAAATCTCTTTGGAAGAAACGATTGGTCTTGAGATAAAAAGAAACGACATCCTGCTCGAACTACGACTTACGTTCCATTCACATTGTCATTCTGTCTCTTTCCAGACCGCGTCTACGTGAATTTATTTTTTCTGTGACTTATTTATGATGCTAGTTTTTTTTTGTGTTTTATATTCGGATGAGTGTTTTGACGCGTTTCAGGTTTTTGAATATTGTCGGATTTAAATTTATGCTAATTTTGTCTGATGCGGTAGTGATTACCAGCGTTAATTGTATTGTTTATTAAATATTTACATTATCATACAGTTTTTTAGGAAATCACTTTGGAAAGATGTAGACAAGATAATTATAAATTAAGGAAATATACAAATTCTGACAGATAAGAATATAAAATTTTTAAGGAAATAAGTAAATTAGTACTTACGTAATTTTACAATATACATCTGTGTTAATATTTTTGAACAATTGTGAAAAATAAGATTTTATAATGAAGTTTACATAGTAATAACGAATATGCATAGAGAATAATGATGTTATCAAGAGATTTGAATGGAGAAAGATAAATTTTGCCGTACGTATGTCGTAGTGTCGGTGGCAGTGTTCCAGTGACACATGTCTAGGCAGATGTGGAGACTCGAGCCATTCTTTACACAGAAAGAAATGATTACAAGAATAATAAATGATGATTAACTGCGTACAGATAACAGGAGTCGAAGGAAGATGCGGCATCGCAACGAAAGATATGTAACATACAGTAATTCTCTCTGTCTTTCTTTCACACGTCCTGATGTTTCACAACACAACCACAGCCACATACAGAACTAACTAATAATGATATCTCTCTCTCTCTCTGATCGGTGGTAATATCTCACTGTTGTGAGACGCACGAAGTACATGTCCCTGTGATCCTCCCATTGAACTCAGATCAAAGAATCGACACTCATCGGCTAGTGTTGTTTTGACTAATGATTACAATAGGACATGCAGTATCTCCTGTTCGAAATGGACAGGATTAATCAAACGTCATTTGTATCTGTTGTGGTGTTGTGTTTTTTTAGTGTTTTTATTTCTGGATTGAACAAGATGAAGATGAAAGGTGTTGTCTTCATTTTCACTGTTGATTGAGATTTCATGTTTTCACTTTGACCGTGTTTTTGAATGATCAATTATGCATCAGATTAATATCTTCAATTTTTAGTTATTATACTTATTTGATAAAATTAAATTTAGTTTCGCTTTTATAACATCTATGACCTATGTCAATGCATTTCATTAATAATTCATTCCAAATGAAGACATTTCTAAAAATAACAATGGTTATTTCAAACAGAAACACTACCGCTTTTTCGTTATAGGTGATAAAATAAGATTTATATAAGTTAATTTCCATGTTAGAAGTTTGACGATATTTTATTTGTGTGTCTTGGCAAATGTAAAACGTATGAGAAATATATAAATCATAAATTACACTCGAACATGATTTTAGCATTTTCTCTCGTATCAAAATTAATTGGAAATTACGTATAGAACTACTACAGCTACTAGAGTAATCCGGATCTGAACATTGCCGGCATAAATTTGAAATTAATCAGTATAAATCTTGGAAAGACAGCTCGTGAACATAAAAATCTTTACTAATCACTCGATGTTCTGATATATCGTTGAAATGTCAGGGATACCACTACGCACATATGCTACTAGTAAATAAGAAACTTTCATTTTTCTAAATGAAACTAAAATCTAATTAAATTCACATTAGTTTTATGTTCTGGGTTACCTCAAAATTATATCTATAAATACGTGATGTTTTCCTGAAGAACCTTGCTTCGAAGTGTAGTAGTGTAAGTTTAATAAATATGAATGTGATTTATGTACTAGTAGGCTAAATATAAAGGGAAATGCACCATTTTTAGTTAAATATATCATGATCTATTTTTGATATTTTTAATCTCTAGTATGACAAGGTACGTTCGTTGGAAATGGGGGTATTAGAAAAAGTACTTACATGTTATATAGGGTGGTGTGATATGTACGTGTATACATGTATATACGCGAGTGTGAGCGTGCTACGTGCAACGAAGGGGGTTCGTATTTTTAGACGCAATTGTCTGGCTGATTAGAAGCGTGATTTATATAGTACCGCCGACGTAATTATGAGATCTCACCCGCCAAATATAAAATATTAATGTCATGCAACCATCCACGGTATGTGCCGGTACATTTTTCAATTTGCATCGTTCAATATATTTATAAACTCCTCCTTACTAACCCTTTTCGTCTAATATACTAACTTGCACTATCTGAAATACTTCATTAGTTATCTTCATTTTATTACGGATATAGAAAAATATGAATCTGAAATAAGTAAACATTTATTACTTTATTAACTTCATACCTGCATAGTTGTATTGAACTAAATGTGTCTATGGGAAAGTGGTATGTACTAAATATGTAGCTACATTGCAATGCTGAACATTTGGACTAGTATATATCTAGTATATTATGTATAAACACAATGATCAAAAATCCCAGTTTGACCATGTCAACAGTTCAGCCTGGTATCCCGTAATATTTGGTATAAGTTTCGAATTCAGTTAATTAATTTTTATTTTTATTTAATTTATATTTCTTATTTTTCCAGTTCATATCTATGCTGTAATACTATTTTTTATGCACTAAAATTTAATATCTTTTTTATTATAATGTATGTTTTTATTAAAATAAATACACAGGTAGGTACTTCTTCAATAATAAGTTATGTACTGGCGTAATGTTTATAAGAACAATTTGTTCGTCGAAAACACAATTGTATTGATTACAAAAGTTGTCATTTATAAATGAAAATTTTGTTTAAATCTCTTTACTTGTCTAGCAAGATTTAAAGATTAACCTAAAATCGTAAATAGGGTAGCACTTGTACACTAATAGCTGTAAAATACATATATGTATGTATACATGACATATTTTCTTCATCATCAATATATCAGAGCATAATATAGAAATTCACTTATATATAATTGTTATTTACATATATCGTGTTATGATATATGCTGTCTTGTGTGGTGATACTTTATTATTTTTGAAACTGAAACCGTGATACTGAGTGTGTGAGTACATATATTTTTTGTCTCAAGTGTAAGCAGCGGTTGTGTGTGTGTGAAGCAAAGGTGCCGACAATGGAGCGCTTGGTAAGTAACAAACATTAATTTCAGCATATCTGCCTCATATATTTATTTCGGTTGTCAGTGGCGAGAACTTCAAACGGGAAAAAACGTAACAGTTTTCTTGCTAATTATCCACTATTTGATTAATTTATACATTCCAAGAACCTGGGAATTATTAATTAAACGTTTTAGAACGAATGTTGATGTTCCGGAATTTTAATTTAACAAAAAACTGTAGAAACAACGGTTAGCAAGAACAATCCTTAAACTCAATAGAGGAAGTGTATCATTTCGACCCTTCTACAAGATGCTTATAATAAGTAATATTACCAGGACTGTACTAGGGGTTTTATATTAGGTTTTAAAAAGAAGAAAAATAAAAAAATTATAATATTTGTGGTTTGTCTATTCATGTTTAGGGATATTGGTGTTGTTCAATATTCGTGAGTTAATATTTCAAAGTTTTAAATGACATTACGTAATAGTAAGGTATTCTTGTACTTGCATTACCGTGATATATAAAATAATAATAATAAAAACAATGATTTAATACAGCTAGAGAGAATATACCGAGCGCGAAATAAAATAATGCCTCTTTTGTCGTTTCAATGAAAATAAGTGATATGTTTGCATTGTGTCCATATGTTCGCATCATTTCGATTGTCAGTTTGTGTTTAAAAAATTGTGTTGCGGTGTCCCGAATTAGTCCTGCTCTGGACAGGGAGCCAGCCACGCGTCTTACGAGTGCATCTGTCTAAACATTTCTTGAGACAAAGGCAGCTGTTGGATGATCATTCTTTAGGACCTCTCGCTCCAGTCTGTACAGTGGAATTCACTCAAACAGTACGTTTAATGGTTATTTAGTGCGACGCTGTAGCCGACCACAAGTCTTAATACTTCTTATATCTGAAACTCTGTTGCCTATACGTACGTAGGTATATTTATATATACATGCATATCATATAAATGATCATATCTATTAATTAATAGCGAGTCGAGAACAGTAATTTATATGATATGTTGTATTACGTTAAGTGTTGAATTAATTAGTTACGCATTTATGCATAATTAATTCATAATGAACATATTTATGACTTGTGGGCATGAACTGTCACAGCAGAAGAGGAAAGTTTCACAGCGGGTGTTACAGCTTGTACACCTTGTTTTTCGTTAATTATTCCACTCAAATTAATAAAATTATGTGTAGCAAATTCTTATCTTGGGATATTTACACAAATTTAAATTAGTTATCTAGTAAAATTTATGCTATTTAGTTTTATATATGACACAAATTAAAAGAAATAATATTTGACATAGTACCAACGTCTTTTATAGTACCTACCATTTTCTATAAACTGGCAAGTATGTTTATTTTTATATTTTACTTTGCTATAAACTACTTAGATTTTTATAAGCCACTTGCGATCTAAGCAACTTTTTTTAATAATCACGATTTTGCTAGGTTCTCGTGTAGTGCGAAACCGTGTTGTACGGTTCGAAGAACAAATACAAAAAATGAGGTTACGTTTTAAAAGTTAACAAACAGTATTCTTTAAATACATACGCTGCATTTTATTTAACACAAATAGGCATTTATTAACGTCCTTTAGGAGAGCTGTCAGCTCACACCAAAACGGTATTTACAGAGTATTGTAAACGAATGCTAAATTCGGAATTTTTTGGAGGTACACACCTGTACCCCTCTACTTTTCAACGTACAATAATCAAAATATAATATATAACTAACATACCTATGTATAATTTTATAGTAAATACACATACATGTATATGTATAGTAGAAGTATTATCAGCAATTATCAGATATACGAGAAACAGACATAAAATGAACTTACTCCTACTGTTATTACGCGTGTTACAATAACTCTGCTGAGAATGGGGCCACTTTGTAGCGGTTTCCGGAAGCGACGGAACTCCCAAAGAGCCGGCACTGACGGTGGTGGTGGTGGTGGTAGCGCCGTTACCAGCTGCAGGGTCTTGTCTATTAACACTTTTCAATTAAATTAACCAAGTGTTCCCAAGATTGTGCTAATTAGTAGTATCGCTTCAGATCGATAATATTCCAGTCGCTGCCGCTGACGATGCCGCCTTTACAATATCAATCCAGTGGCGTAGTCACGTATACAATCTATGGAAGGGGTTTATCTTTATTGTGTTCCTTACAGTCCACTTTTTTGTATTTAGATTTTTGTATATGAATAATATTTAAAAAAAGTTTGCTTACGATTTCATATTATGATTTGAATTTACTGTTCAGCATGATGGCGAATACTGATAATATTAGATAACAATCGATTTATTCTCAAATAAAAATCTTATTTTCCTGGTCCGTATATTCTGAGTTATGCAGAGAGAGAGGCGCTGCCCATGAATAGCATGGCGGTGTATGTAGTACTTCGAGTCTAGCATTCCTGAAAGTTTTGTGGACCGATCTTTGAGTACGATAAAGCAGAAACACCAGCACCGGTACCAGCCGCGGCACTGCTGTCCCGTGTAAGTCGTTTAACACTAGAAGGTGTATTATAAGTCCCTGATAAACAATTTGAATATTAACTACCATATCGAAACAACCAATAGATAAGATTAACTAACCGATTCTAGTAGTAGTAACCGCGCAAGCGCGTTACTAAACTCTCTGGATATTTGACTTTTATCAGACAAGAGAATTTGAAACGTGCTCGTAATCCATGCATACTCGTACTCTGTGCTGTTGAGATTTAACAATTGGGTGTGGTAATGTTTCGGAAATTACCAGGCGTTAAATATTATGTACGTACTACTTGTTATATTTTGTTGGTGTTCGTGTAACAGTGTTCCCGAATTGTATGAATTCTTTGCATTTTACCATTGAAATATTATGTAACCGACCTTGAATCGTTCTGTGCCGTGTATGTTGTACGTACATATTATTATGAATTTAGACAAATTACAAATTCTACTGTGAATAATTTGAATGAAATTTTTAGGTTTTATTATTACACGGTACGTATGAACTAGGTGATACAAGAAAGTATATTTAGTTAGACTTTAGCCTAAACCTAAGTTTAGAGAATATTACAACCCTATATTTCTGACATAACCTGACATAAATTTAGTTTTTTGAAATTTTTGTATGACTTTTATATTTGCTTTATCTACAGGTGTCAAATTTTAGCATTTAGTAAAGATATTCATACAGACAAACATAATGCTAAAGAAAAAATAGTACTTTTTAACGATTAAAATTAATTGCTCACATTTAAATTAAACTTACATGTATTACGTATATTTACCCCTATGGAATTCTTTTTTTTTTTGCTCATACCTCATAGTCCGCCATGTAGCGTTTTCGAAAAACTAAATCACTAACATGGGCTTATAAATGCTGAACTTTTTTTCTTATTTAACCGGCTTAGTACTGGTAACTTGCTCTTACAGTATAGTTAGAGAACTATATGAAATGGGACCTTATGTTCATATTATATATATTTTTTTAAATTTAAAATAAGCTCCCCAATGGGCTGTTAATTTTGTACATTGCTGCTAAATAACACTATAACATCACGGTTAAGTTAAGAATAATACACGGAATTATTATGTCACAGAATTACCTGAACATATCCTATATCCTTGGTTTGTAATGGTTAGCGGTTACTGCTACATTTTATACAGATACTTCATCAGTTTCAGAACAGGAGAACGTGTCTACTAAACAGAAGAGACACGTAATATAAGCGGAGTGCGATGTGGATGCGAGGGTGCTACGTGTGTCGCACTTTCGGTAGCCTAACCTAACACAGGGTTCCCTTGAAACTGATGTTGAAGAGTGCGTGTGTTGGCCACATGTATCGGCATATATCACCGTCGGTATCCGGTACGTCTGAAAGAGATGATCCAGTGTGCTGTGAGATATACCCACACCTTATTAACACACACTAACGGACACCCACACACGCACATTAGTTTATGGGAAAACTGGCAATTTACGGAATAGACTAATGTCCCGAAACTGCTGTAGTCATTTGTCAATGCAAGATTTGCGGTTTGTTTTTGACAGAACAACCGGAATTTGAATTTATGAAGACGGCTGGCTGCTCCCGTAAATCTGGTCATCTTCAGTTTTCATTATGAGCGTAAATAATTAACAGACATTCACAAGGGCTATTTCACAATTGAAAGAAAACTTTGTTCCAACGAAATTTTGAATTATTTTGATAATTACACATTTACGAACTTTGCGTACATATTATTATTTCATTATGTCTTTTTTTTGGATTATCAAATCACTTCACGGTGTCTGTTCATGGCCGAAAAACAATTTATTCATATTGCTGTTATTTTTCAGTCAAATATCTGGAAGTGAAAAAAAATTTTTCATTAAAACTTTTTGTAGAACAATTTTTTTCAATAAAAATTAATTTCCATTGGGCTGTATGGAAAGGACTGGGAATAAAAGAAATTGAAAGGAAATTCTAGGTAAACCACTAATAATGGATATAAATAAAATCAATTTTCTAGAATACATTTTGATTTTTATTCTTTTCAAGAATATTTACTTTTTACAATGGCATTTTACAATAAGCTTATAATATACGTAGGATGTCTGATTTTAAATTTCAAAACGCAATATGTCTGTTTCAGAATAGTTTTTTTTTATCTGAAATCACTACTAGCATATGTTTCTTGAAATTTAAAAATCTGTACGGAAGTCATATTGCAAAATATGTAACATAACAATGATTGAAATTTAACAGTTTTCATCTTAAAATGCAGCGTGACTGAATATAATGAAATGTATTAGTCCTCATCCGCCAATGCCAATGACTTTACCAATAACGAATAATTCTCTCTATACTTGCCTAATAATTAATTAATACGCTACACTTGAATTGTGTCATTGATAACATAAATAATTAACAATATATGATGTAATATTGTAGCGTCAATGAAATATGAACCATACTAATGCTTACTTACATACTGTTACCAATTATAGTTTAATTTCTGATGAAATAGTAAGAGCACAGCATTCATTATTGGCAAATAATAATACTAAAGTGTGTGCAGAGATATTATTAGAATATATTTTTGTCTGTGAGTGACTGATGAACAATGAAGTAAGCATTAGACATTTTAGTGAACGTCCGTATTCCAGTGTCACTGTATATTTATTTGTTTATACCGATAGTTATTTTAAGAGCAACAACTGTAAAATCTCAATACATGATTATTTGAAAGGAACATTTAGCACTACGTGTATAATTCATTAACTTTGCGTAGTAAAACTTCGAGCACGACTTATTGTTGCTATATGTATATGTACTATGTCCATCGCACACACACACACACACACGCGCACCACTTAATTTCACTAGTTAACTTATGGTCCGTTTTTATCTTTGATTTAAATTATTTTTAACAGTTTGTACTTCGGATAGGTTACTAAATTGCACTTGGCTGTCGACGATTATCCAATTAGAACCAATACAAGTCTTTTGAAGATTCCTGTACTTGTGCTTCCAGACCTGTAACAAGGAAAGAAAAACATTGTAATTAATATACACGCTCTGATGCACATTCATAAAATAATGCGACAAATTTACAGGTTAGGTTTATTGAAAGTATACATCCATCATAATGTGTAGAATATAGTATTCAAGTGAAAAATTATTATTTATTTTCTTGGAATTATATAGTGGCATTTATGTTCAATGCGAGCTTGGCAATTACTCAAAATCATGAACATGGAAACGCGCGAAGCATCCATATACGCAATGCGTCGCAATTCTGTACCTGAACACGGTTACACGCGTTCACAGTGTATTTGGTGACTGGTGATATATCATCAGGTGATCACATGGTCCAACACACACATACCTACCTACATACAGGTAGGTATATATGTAATGTATTCATGACATACCTATCTACGTACGCACAGGTATTATTATGTACCTACTACAGCATGTTTAACATGTGCATATACATGCTGGAGTGTAAATTATTAATAGTAAGTAGGTTTATGTTATCTAATAAGTGAGCATATGTATATATATATGAATTATGGCATAGACAGACACTTACTATTTGTACATATTGCATATTCCTATACACTTATACTCATGTTTGTATGTTTTATATGTTAGATGCGATTATTATTAACAGTAGTTTTAGCTAGGTAGGACCAAAAGTATCCATATATGAAACTTATGATCTCTAGGTTATGTACGTGTTTGTGTGAATAGTGACGTGATATGGTTATCCTTGCGAATGTTTGTAAGTTTGTTTAGTTATCTATGCAAGAACACGGGTTCCAGTTGGTACGGAGTGTGTTTATAAATTACCGATTATGATAATGCCCTACCACTTATGTATCCACGGCTGACATTAATTACCTGGCATCCACTACTAATGGGCGAATACCAGATTGCTCGCATAACACTTCATAAGGTGACCAGATCATTGTTGCAACATCACTACGAATATTAACAATAACTAAACAATGTATACAATAAATCTGCGACTTGCCTTGCATCAACCTATATGTATAAATATAATGTATGACATACAATTATTTTAATATGAAAAATTTCGATTTACATATACGTAGAACTTGCTATATTTTGTTAACAATAGATTTATTGTACATTTTCATCAAAATTATTAAGAACAATTTTTTAAAATATATTACAGGCACCACACATAACATGTAAAATATAAAAAATCATAATTAATTGTTCTTTCATATATTGAATATTCTTGATCAATTTTATAAAATATTTGAAAATTCGACATTATATGTTGCACTGAAGTTAAACAAATTATATAATTACACCAAACATAAATTACTAGCTAAATTTAAAAATCATTTCCCATGTTTTGTAAATAAACTATCTATAGAGTTGTATGTATAGAAATGTATAAAGCACACTTTACGCACTTCGCAAATAGGTAGGTAGATTCAATATTTTTTCTCATTTAAACATTGGTTGGTAATGCTGGTTATTTATGTAGAAGATAAAATACAAATAGAAGCCGAACACGTACGTAATAAGTAAGTTTCTATTCGTACAGAACTTACTACCGCACATCTTACATGCACAACCGAATGAAATACACACCAATGAAAAGCCATAAACATTTTATCTGCACGGTATTGCATTCTGCAATGGAACGGAGCAAGCACCCGAATCATAAATTCAGGCATAACAGCAGTTATAAAGTGGTGTACGAGGCATCGGACAACGTATTATCGCATGTTAGCAAACTCGGCGATGCTACCAAAAGTCGCTTCTTGCAGCCAGGAGTGAACATGTACGCAAAGGTTCACTACACTTGAATCAATAACAAGTTTGACCGCCGCCGACCAATCAGCATTGAGCACACTGACCATCTCTCCCCACTACTTACTCGTCGCACACAGTACTCCCCCCCCGCAGTCCGCGCACAACAATCCCATGTGTCTCTGTTACACCCGTACTGTTTGTTCACACTGAAGGAATGAGACAGAAGCATTGAGAAGAGGGGGGATTTTTAAAACAATCTCTAAGGTTTGTGCGGTTGCCAGGCAACGCGGCTACGTTTAATTCTGCCGAGGATTTGATAATTGAGTGCGGAGTTGTTGAGTTGAATGCATGAATAAACACGGCGGTCTGCCCTAAAATGGCCCGGATTGAATTGTTTTTGTAATTATATCTCAAGAGATTACAAAACGAAACCTAACCACAGCTTAATACAAAACAAATAAAATTAAACGGCACAGGCAAATAAATCAACAAGAGATAGAACATGCACACTGGAACTCCGTTAAGACAAACTATTAATTATGACGAAAAATAAAATCTCAAAATGATTGATTTAGGTATTCCACAAAATAGAGGTAATGAAAAGATAGTACACTTTTTTATAGGTAGGAAGTATAACATAATTTGTTATTTTTTCCCTTCGGAATTTAGACAATAAGATACTAACTGACAAATAATAAATGAAAATAATACTGGGTAGGTTATAAAAATAGAACTCTCTAGATAAAAGTACCTAAATTGATATCAAAAATATGTGCAGATTTCAGTAAAACACTTATTGTATATTATGTAAGCTTGAAATATTACTAAAAAATTCAATCAAGTGCGTTAATATACCTATCTGCTCGAGTGTAAATTGTCTATATATAAATACCACAGAAATATCGTAAGAATCTATTTTAAGACTTTTATTTCAAACATACATGTATATATCGCCAATAAAATACTTTATTTGGATTCTTTAATATTCTCTATTTTAATGCCCATATAGATAGTTTCCTATTTCAAATATCTGAGAATTTGTATCAACACCTATTCTATATACCACAGAGAAATGAGGTATTCGATATGTTTTAGTGTTGTTATTATATTGCAGTTTCGGGACGCAATAGGTTGTAAATCAACTCATCTGAGCATTCGTTTTATAAATGCGATTCTTTTCCAAAACAGTTATATTGAATTGCTGTTGTGAAGTGTATATTTTTTTTGACAGACATAAAAATGCATTCCGACCGATTACTTGCGATGGTTGATTAAATATCTCAACAATAGATGTCCTTTCAGATGTTTAATAAATGACCAAAGTTCCATGTTAATAAATTTAATTCCCCCACGACCCCAGTGCAATACCTAACAGTACCGTCTTTGTCTAATGCACTAAATTAAACTTTCACTCTCACTCCCAACTACATCCTGCTGATGTATGTCCGTATATATGTATATGCATCTATATGTCTGTTTCATTCGTTGACCCCTCCCATTGCACGAAGGATGAAATATTCGTGTTATTGAAATTGCCACTGGGTAATGAATCGAAAATATATTAGGGGTTGTTCCAATACACAGGTGAACTATATACAATTGAACTAAGCCATTTGTATAGGGTAAAATATAGAGTAATTTAAGACAATTATTTCTTCTTGAAATTGAATCGATGTTATTTAAAGTTAGCCTAAAAATAAAATGCAAATACAGTATGTTAAAATTTATTTTCATAAAAAATTGTTTATTATTAAAGAATCTTTTCGACATAAATACAAATATTAATACTGATATAATATGGAAAATTTAGTGACGCTGTCTTCTAAAATTAAAATCAAATGAACGGGTAACTTTTAACCGGAAATGTAAATATTACAAAATTAAATTTTCAAATCATTAATACATTTGTGATTTATGTAATAATAAAAATATAATGTGGTCAAAATTTATTTGAAACATGTGTATACCACTATAGTGTACTTATACGAGTATACATTGTTATTGGTACAGAGTGCCGAGTGTAAAAATAAGTATATATCTTGGACAAGTATCGCCAAACAGGCACGTTGGGAAAGTGAGATCGAGTTATTGTAATAAGACAAGATTGCAAATAGTTCAGATTCTTAGAACAAGACATCACTCATAATAAAAGTAACCCGAGATCTTGTAATGGAACACGCATGCGCACTATCATCGATAACACTGAACGTAGATCTTGATCTCTGAACCGGATTCATTGGAACATTTTCATTAATATTGCACGAATCAATCAATTGTCAACTGTTAATTGTACTGATCATAATTGATCATGGAAAGGTGCTATCATTGTTGTTGATTATACGTTTATACTCGTATGTATGCATGTATGTATGAGTTAAAATATGAATAATGGCCATATTTCAAGAAGATTCAGAAGAATTCACTTGTGTTTTTCATTACATTCAGTTGGAAATGTACGAGTGCTATTTCATGCGTATAATATTCCAGTTTTGTGCAGAGCGACCGAGTGTGAAATTGCGTATGAAACTCGTGCGGAATTTAGTAATACATTCAACAATATGACTTCCTAGAAACGTAAACTGATTTTGTGAATATAATTTTACTCTGTACATATTGTATTTAACGAAATGTATTCATTTGTTAAACTTGTTTATTTATGCTATAAATGAGAGAATATTAAATATTTTTTTAGACTAGCTATAATGTATGTATTTGCCTGTCTTGTTGTTACATGATGTAATACACACTAATGTTGCTGTATATACTTGCGAAATAGCTTTTCTTCATTTGACAATGCCATTTATCTACTACACATACAGCATCAATGTTTTCTAATTGAGATTATATAATCAAGCACTGTTAATATAACATCTTTGTCCCGAGTGATGACGCAAATGAAAGATTATATAGTAGTTACACACATAATGTATGTATGGATGTATGTACATCTGCTGGTGTATTTTGTGTTTAAGTAAAGGGGGACGAAGCATGTCCATTCATCAATAAGCAGAACCATTACAACGTGCGAACTCTGTGTTTAACATAACGGGAATGTGGTCACCGATAGTGCATTTCGAAACACTGTTATGCACTTAAACGATGCTTAAATTCACATAATATGTCTGTGTGCGCAGTGTTGTAGTACCTATGTGCTGAATAGAATTGATAATTACATCTGACTACTTGTTGTACGCTTTTCTCTAGAAAAAAATATTCTTCAAATTACAGAATTGTCCGTCGGGAATATTATTCTATTTTATAGTATTTCATTTATTCGTTGATAGCCTACATGAATACCTTACCAGATGGTATACATATAAGATAATCATTATGAACTTGTGTTAGTGTATTTCTAATTCTAGGAATTTCCAGACTGTCTAATAATTATCAGAGTGTCACTATTGATTTGTTAAGTGCGGTCATTTAGCGCTTTTCTTTTTCGTTGACGGGGAATTATCTGTTTATTTTTGCACCATTGCAAGATTCTCGGTACTATTACGTACATCAACCTAAATGATTGAATTATTACCACCTGTGTTTTTAGTAACGCTGATTCTGATGGAGAAATGTGGAGGAATTCTTATAAAAAGATGATTTCAGAGATCAGAGAAGTCTTTAATGAGTTCCGTATGATGATGCTATGCAAGTTCCGGGAATATACGCTTTTATAATTAATAATTGCAATAGGCTTCGAAATAGAATTTTGTGTACCTAAAATATGTTGTTATCATGAAGTTAGAAAGCCGAGGCATATTTAAATAATAAAATTGATTAAATGGTAAATAATTTGCAATACAATTGAACTAAATATACCAGTACTAAATTTATTTTAGTGTCCATGAATATTTGATATGAAATCATCAGCGCGAACAATATCGAATCTATTTGACATTAAAAAAGGTACAACAATACAATATGATCTTAAATTACATGTATTTTCTGTTCATTTAATTCAATACTATTCATTTTATTTATTACTAAAATTTAAACTAATTGTACACAAATCAAATGTCAAATAAAAATGCTTTGATAGAAACAAGTTTCTAAATTTGAGGTAATTTCACCGCTAACGATTAAAAAAAACAAGGTGAATGTTCATTACTAACCTACAATTACCTGTACGAACATAATTAGTTAATTATAGAAAATTTGTTTTCTTGTGATTTAAGTAGCCATAGTTTAGATCAAAAGAACAAATTGAACCCTTCCTTAACAGTCCAGTGATTGTCAAGTCACAAAAGTACAGAGCCGGCTTAAGGAATTAACTATTTCGGAATAATCTGATACTATTTAGTTTAAAGCTAAGCATAGAATAAAATAACATCAACAAGAAACTATTATGGTATTACACATGTAAGTAATTGATGAATATCTAAGTATGAATGGTGAATATTTAGCCGCTTGTATTGTATATAGCATATTTTTTGGAAATGAAGCATATAGTAAATAGGTATTACTAAAATTCACGATAGGAAATTGCAGATCTTCATAACACTGATTATTTTTAAAAATTAAATGTATGCAGGCTCGTAAATTTATGATTATATTTTATTGTGTATATCATACTTTATTAATTGTAAGTCTAGTTCTAAATGTCAGAGTACCAAGTTGAATTTTGGAAGATCCACTCCTGCATTGTACATAAAGTGAATCGTAGAGGGACGGACGATCTTATAAATTGTCAAAAGACACCGCCATGGAGCAATGCGAGTAAAAACCCCAAATGACATCTTACCGGCATCTTTCATGTCGGTCAGAGATAAACGACCCCTAATAGCGAACGTTATATGGTCCATATTGGCAGGTCGAGCGCGACGAAAAACCGCGCTCGCAGCGCCACGAAATGTGGCGGACGTGCGCAAAAACTCATCTCGCTTATACGTTTTTATTCGACGAGAATTCCTATTACTTATATATTATTATTTTATATTGTCGTTTCGATTTTGCAGCCTAAATTCCTGGTAGCCTACCGACGTGCACAAGAAATGACCCTTTGATCGATTTTATCCTTGTGGTCCAACGATCTCTTCTTCTCTCTCTCTTGCGGCAGCAAGTTAACTTCCAAGTAATTAGCTATTCTGCACGGCGCGCGAAATAATCGTTCAATGTCAACAGTAGCAACAGCAGCATGATGGGAAACAATGACCACATAGGGACATTCTCGTTAGTCGAACGAACGAACGAACGAAAAAAACAGTCAGATTTCATCCTTCTTCAGAGAAACGTATTCATTCAAGAGAAATTGAACTTTTCCTAACCAGCCTTCTCCATCGAACAGAACTCAATTCATAATGACTTCTATATAATATCCAGACTATGTAGGGGTGAATTCTTTTTAGTAAAATATATTTTTTGTATAGGTATGTGAAATATTAGTTCTGAAAAGAACGGTTGTTGTTTAAAAAATGGCCGTAAGTTCGGTGCATGTTTATTTATAACCAGACACATTTCAGAAGTAAATCAGAGGAATGTTCTGTAGAAAGCGAAACAAATGTACTTTAACATCCACGTTTGACATGACGTTTGTTACCGGCTCGCTGTTTAGTCGGTAATGATATTAATACATAATACAACAGATACGTATATTCACCAATGTAAATAATACAAACAAGAAATGTACTCAATACAATAATACAAAGTACTATCACTATCAATATTCTTCACTTTAATACTAATGATGGTTCATCACATATTGGAAAAAGTGTCAGATGTAGTCATATTCTATTATTTCGTTTATTATTATTGTTAAACAAATAACGTATGAGTGTGTGTACGTACGTACATACCAGTTACACAAAAGGTGTACTTGATAAAAGGCTACCGTCGGCGACTTCTTGTTCGTATAGTGCATTTATTGTGAACAGACATGCAAAGATATAAAATCTGAATTGCAATTTACTGTGCAACTGTAAGTAACTAACTATGTGGATGCGGATGATTTACGGGCTTTGTGTCGTATTGCGGCTGGTCAGAGCAAGCTCTCGTCTCTTTTTCTTCTTTCTTTTCTATATCCATGCATCATGCAGTCTGTAAACAAATTAAAGTTTGCATTCTACGCTTTTGCTCACAAAAGGCTCCACCGTTTAATGTAAAGCGCACATCGGCAATTAGCAGATAAGTTTTTAATTGCTAATTATGAGAATCACTTTAGCTCTTCGCGGAAATATCCTTTTGTTTCATTTGAAGTTATTGTTGCATGACGTTTTTAGCTTGGACAGAAATCAAATTCTTTGTAATATATTGAATTATTTGTCTTTGTAAATAAACAATTTTTTGTTTATTCATTCCTGTTACATTAATAACTCCGGAATCATGTAAAAGATATCGAATCATTTGTACAAGACAGGTTTGTTTTGTTTTACAAGTATGTATTATATCTCTCAGATGTATCCATCTATTTTGATGTGGTTAGGGTTTTGGTTTCAAACAAAACTTCTTCATCTCATTCATAAACTTCCAAGTGAAATATAACCTCAAACAAGACAATTAAATCGCAACACCTTCGCATGTTTCATTTCACTGTATGACTGAAGAACAAGAAACTATTAAATTCTACATCCAACGAAACAAAATCTTCAAACGGATTCCTCGAAAAGTACATATATTTGCCAAACCGTACACCCGTGTCTTCTTTACAGTTCAAAGAGGGATGAAACTCATACGAACAGGTGAGACGGGCGAATAGAAGCAGTATATACGCATAACGCACCACGGAAGGTTCGTCATTTCAGCGAGTGAAACGTGACCCTTTGATGTGGCGTCAGCCTTTGTATGAAAGTTTTGACTTTCAGAACTGTGACAGCTTTGTACGAACTCGGGCAAAAAGTGAGCTGATATCTGAGATATTTTGTAATATCTGCCCGCGTTGCACAAATGTATAACATAATTATAAATTTCAATGCACGTATGTAGCCGAAATGAATATAAATTTATATTTTATCCATGCCCAAGAATATCATTATTAAATCATTAATTATTATGTAAAACTTACAATTTCATGTTTTGTATCAATTTTGCATTTGTAGTCAAAAGAAACATATATACTATAGGGGCAATTCTCTCAAACATATAATTTGAAAATTAGAAAACAAAGCAAAAAATAACACATGTAAATAATTTGTTAATTTTAATTAATCTACTACTTCCGCTTAACATTGTATATCTACAACTTATCTTATATACATATATTATTCATGGTACACTTTAATTATATAATTAGTATAAAGATGGCGTCTGACGTCGCTAGGTAAATAATTAGGAAGAACTGTTTGTATATAATTAAGACAACTATGAGAATTTGAAAAGTTTTGTATGTGAGAAAATCATTTCTGCTATCGTGGAAAATATAAATAGTTAATATGAGAAGGACGTGGTCAAATCTGTTATTGAAACCTAAATATATTTGGTTGAATAATTATATCGGCAGTTAGAGAGTGTTGTGTTGTGTTTATTTGTATTAATTTACCTGACATGCCCGGATAAGAGGAGTACGGTGGTTCAAGTGGTGCATGTTGCCAATCCACCGCTTTACATTGGCCATGCGCGCCCACATGTAAGCGAGAACCAGGTAACAGAAGCCCACTGTACTGGGCCATATTATGGTGGTGGTATTCGTGTACTGCCCTGTAATTACACACGCATATTCATTTACGAATAGTTTGAGGAAATGTTCAGAAGCTGATGCTAGTATATGAATTACTACTTAAGGGGGACATATTAATGTTAAAATGTTAGTTACCTGTGGTGTGTACTGTACTGATGGTACCAAGGGTCACTCGGATGGTAATGGTCCGAGTAGAGGTCGGTATGGTGTGACCCGCTGCTGCCAGGTCCACCAGGTCCCACAGTCGCAGTGTTTATTGCTGGCTGGTAATGACTGTTCCAGAACGACGCTGGGAAGTTCCTCTGGGACATGGGAGACGTTTCTGTAACATAATATAGTATTATATCAATTAATAATCATAACCTACGGTCTTATTCTTTTATTTCTTTTCAAACTATA
>JAGJTL010000183.1:4377865-4412202 GCA_022063505.1 Calosoma granatense | reverse complement strand
ATAATACTAACAAATTTATAATTTTACTTTAAAATGTATACACTTTTTCCAATTTATGAATATTTATTTTAATATCATTTACAATATTGATGTTATATGCATATGAAATATGTTCCATGAATTAAAAATAATATTTCCTAATTTCTAAATTAAATATTAAATACTGGACAATTTAATATTTTAAATAAGTAATGTAAAAATAATTCTAATATTAATGATTATAAAATTTTACGATGCATTAAAAACACAATAATTTTTAAAATTATATCATATTTCATATCGAACGATCATGTTTTCTACATATGTACGTACATATTCAATTAATATAAACCAAATGTTTAGCCCATTATTGAATAGTCGTTTTAAATCAATTCACAAAGCAGCAGATATCAATCTGAGATGTCTTTCAAAGTTAATCATCCTGCTAGTTCCCATACACAAACAATATGATCGTCTAATAATCCCCGGTATCAAGGAGCCTGCCGGTACAGCGGTAGGTAGGTAGGTAAATACTGCAACATCGCACGCCGGTCCACACAGATAACATGCACAGGCACGTATAATGTAGATATGATGCAGATAAGGTCCGACAGGTTAGCTGTCATCTTACATGACCAATCGTCGTTATGTTCGGGACTCGGGGTTCTCTATGGGTCTCTCTGTTTGTGAGTCCCCAGGTATTAATAGGTTTAATATCTGACTCGGACAGTTCGTGTCCCACAGATAACGGTAGGCGTATTGACTCGTTAGCCGTTACTTGCCTGTATCAAGATCTAACCGATCTATTCCTTGCTCATCTGCTGTTGTTTCAGCAGAATCAAGCCCGGAAATATTAGTTATCTGTCATACAAAATAGCAATCGAACAGAAACAGTATACGACTACGTACATATACATAGTATGTTTCAAAATAATTGCACATTAACAATTACTCACTGATAATAAGTGGGCAAACACATCACTGCGGGATGTCTTGCTATTTGTACATCAGAATGGTATTACCGAAATTTTAATGAAGAATGTAGCGATTGGCAGTTTGAATATTGAAAAGTTAAAAATAGTATGTATGGCCAAATACTTTTACCCCTGTAATTCGCTCAAGAAACCGCTTGCTGTGAGGATCTTCAAGAGTCATGTGCAATTATTTTGAAACATACTATAACACTAGAATGCTTCACTCATATATTGCATGTTTTTTGTAATCTTGCTTGCTAAAAATTTGATTACATGCATTTCAAATTATATAGAAATATTAGCAAGTTAGTTACTAGTAAGACAGAATACCTATAATGTACTTTATTTATATATACAGGTGCTATAGTGGCCTGAATAAAATAGAAACCTAATGTTTGTGTGTGCAGCATAGTCACTGGTAACAAAACACACTTTATCCATTTCTAAGAATTTCTATATCAAACAAAAAACCAATGTCAAAAACAAACACAACAAAAACTTTAAATAAACCGATAGCACTTACTTAATTATCCAAATAAATACGAGGGAGTGTCGTGTGTATTACAAAGGTATATATCCTGTTAATATAATAACAAACTCATTATCATAAACACGCCCTTGTGTTCCATATTATGAATATTAATTAGGGGAGGTACTACCTGTCGTAAATATAGTAAAGTGCAGTTATAACTTCGGTGGAACCAACCGCCACGGCAAGGGTGATGTCTCACGTTGGTATATAAACTTCCTTATCAACCAACCACTACCACTACCACTACCACTACCGCTACTGTTATATACTACATACATAAACGTACCTAGGGTTGACGTGCAGCACGTGCGGTTCATAATATTATGATACCGGGTGATCCACGTAATTTATTACTCTAGGGGAATGATTATTTTCCTATAAATATTAATTTCAGATTGTCATGGAAAATTAACAACAGTTGGTATTTTGATTAGTTGTTTCGCTAGTTTTCTGCAATAAATTTAATTTCTTACGTTCGGATATTTCGGTGGTGAAATTTATTTCCGGAAAATGTAATAATAACTCAAGTATGGAATTGTCAGAAATAATTAATAATACAATATACATAAAATACTAAAGAACTATTTAGCTTCAAAAAGCAAGATTTACTAAAATTTATATTTTCCACGCTATATTTATTTATAAACCTAAAGTAAAATAATTATATGCAACTATAAATAGTTTACATGTATTGAACGCGTGTAATGATCAATTAATCGGTACGCATTAATACAGTAATTACATTATTTTACTGATATCAGCATACATAATTATATATTTAGCTGTCATATGAATACAAATGTAATCAATCAGAGAAAGTAATGGTTTTATACGGCTGGGTATGATAGGCGTGTATTTACATACAAACTGCCGCTTATCTGAATAAGCATTTGCTTTACGTAGATACTAATTAGATACAATTAGAAGTTAATCATTTCATCCTTCGCCGCCGCATTCTTAATTAGCTTGAAAAAAACAGGCAAAAATAGACTAGTTTCCTTGTTCACAGTTCATTATTATACTTGTATATGAATACAGTTACTAGTAAACGGCCTTTTCTTCAAATACGGGTACACGTGTATATGGTATCCATATAACTTATATTCATATTTTTCAGTTTAATTAATTGTATTATTATTAATACACACTAACAACTCTATTTATTAATTTATATTTAGGTTTTTTAGACAAATATTTACCATGCGAATATACAAGACATATTCGTGTTGTCTCATTGAATGAAATTTTAAAATTCATTCACAACTAAATGATATTTACATTGTACGCAGCAGAATCATTCGCTTAGGTGTACATAATAGCTAACGATGTTAGGTTAGGTTTGAATTTAAAGAAAGAAAATATTTTTTCTAAATCCCTCGTGTACCATTCATTCATTAGTATAATTACATATTCTTTAATATTCCTTGCCAGTGCTTACGTTGGTAAGGACTGTTTGATCTTGCTGTACAGTTGTGTTGTGGTGTTGACAGCACTGCTGGTTGTTCTGGGACTCCGCCCATGTCCGTAATTGGCAACAGACTTGTAACAATCTAGCCCATGTTACAGTTTTTTTTCACTTACGTTGGTATGCCGTGATATACAGGTTATAATAGGTCATTTGAATTCTTATAGCTTAACAATCAGGTACACGTTGTGTGCGTCTGTTTAATATTGATTTGGATAGATGACGTTTTGTTCGCCGCTCGTCTTGTTTTCTTTTGTTTTCTTGTTAGTTTTTGTTGTGGTTTCGTTGGCTTTCAATCAGCCGCTGGTATAGAATGGTGTGGTTTTTTCACTCTTCCGGAAACTGGAACTGTATTCCCCCGTCCATATATGTTTTCTTCTGTTGACGAACTGCTCACGCCATATTGTATCGCGACGCTGAAATAATCACTGTAAACTAATAATATGGTTACCTATACAGTCCAGCGCACTGGGACGACTGTGATTCTTATTCCACATGTGTTGCTACGGACAATACGTGTGATATGCTGAAAATGGTATGAGCATCAGAGCTCGGCATACGAATACACTTTTATACAGGAACGGAACTGGTAAAACTTTACAAATGGTACGACTAGCAGGAAAAATTATACAAGCTTGAATAATGACAAAGATCTACATAATAATCTATTAAATACATACAGGTAGACTCCTTGATTGAAAGTAAATATTTATTTGAATATTCATGCCAATAATTACATGAAATACGTTCTAAAATGTCACCAATTCATTTTAAAACAGTAATACCAGACAACTAAAAATAACCAACGAAAACAATACATCTCTATTGCATCATGTGTAGAGATTTCAGGGATAAAGCTTAAAAGGATACTACAAAAACACAGGGGAAAAAAACACAGAACACAAGAGGAGAAACAAAGCGTGTAAAGAGAAAGAACATAACATGGGGAACCGCAAAAGACAATTCACGGACGCAAACACGATAAGTCACAATGGTTCTAAATTTAACCTAAACGCGTCGCTTGACTACACTGTTCGGATCCGAAACGAACTCAAAAGTCTCTCAAACGGCTCACACACACACACACACAAGTACCTTACACTAATGTAGCCATATATCTGTGTATAGGTACCCTTTTGTTTTTTTCCTTCGTTGTTTAGCACACACAACAAAGCCCACTAAATTTAGAGATATTTTTAACCGGCAAAGTGTAGAATTTTAAAACAAAGACACTTTACTACATTTTTGTGCGGAGCCCATTCGTTATCAAATTTATCTGTGGTGTCTTACCGTTTACAAGTCCCCGAAGACATACAACATGCAACCGAATCATTCTCATCCGGTTGTTAGTTGTTACAGATCACCATTTGTATATGTGACTATACGTTGTCGTTTTAAACCTTGGTATCATTTACTGGTAACGAATGGTATCACCTGACGACATACCAGACAGTTCTACGTACACTTAAAAAGTTAAAACTCTGATTCTAATGTAAAATTATACCTGCAACTAGATACAGTTTATAATTCATACAGATATCCTGTCTGCTTACATATTCGAATGTACATTCATATTATTATTGTAGATGATTTGAAATTTGTATAAGGTACATTATCATTTTAGTAATTTATAAAAGATGTTTAAAATTAAAGCAAGTTAGAATAGGATAGAATTATAAGTTATTTTAACAGGTTAGGTTAATTTGTACATTTACATATTTTGTTGTATTTACATATGCTAAATCAAACATTTACTACGTGTCGATTCAAATCTGACTTGGATAGTGATAATGCAGTCTAGTACGGTCCTGTACATCCACATGGATTTACTAAGATAAGATACTGTAAAAAGCAGACCAGTGTTCATAAGGTAGTTTCAAGCTTGTAACTAGCCACTGATCCGGGAGTTTGTTAAGAGAAAGACTTGTTCCAGGAACACAAATGGTTACAGAACATCTGATATTATTCTCAGTGAAATATGAAAAATTATACTCACTACAACGGTAATATGTGTTACGCTGAACACATAAACAGAGAAATAAATATGTATTGCTTTAAAAAATGTAATATACCTACATAATCTAGATCAGTTGTTTGCGGTAGGAATATAATCCGTTTAAAATAAAAATAGTAGGTGTCCTATAGTTATACTTTAAGTGAATCAAGTGTTCTATTTTATTTCTTCATGTATGTATAAGTAGATTCCAGTTTAATCTACGTATTTACTACAAGAAGGTACGTTATACATACTGTAAATCTAGAAATATTAGAACAGGTTATTCAAATAAAATTTCATCAGTCTCAACGTGCCATATAATTACACCGGCGTCTGTAGTTGTTAATGAAAAGATATATTTGTCTGGCAGCAAATTACCTCCGTTCATTATTGTTTCATATGCGTGCATAATGGAAACAGCAATTTTCCATCTACACTACGATGACAAATATCTATTATGAATAATTTGAGACGAATTCCTGTGCTGGTCTTACTAAGATTTGTTTATTTTTAGGCCGAGCGTGATTCTTAATTGAGCGTAAAACTATTTTGTCCCTCACACACGTTTGAAAATAGACTCGCGTCTTGTGTACGCGATATTTTCTATTGTGGTTGACAATACGGGACCCGCTGTTCTGTCCGACGGTACGCTATACGCAAAACAGATCTCCAAATCAAAATTAAGTGACTTTTGATGGTCAACACTCATTTATCCGTGTCGATGTTTATCAAAGTCCTTCATTGTGAAGTACTTTTGGTTTTATTCCAAGCAACAATTCTTTATTGCTCGTTTTATTCTAATGACAGATAAGATATTAACCTGATATTTTAGTTTGAACGTGTTTAAATCGTGCGAATAATTAATATGGAAAAATAATCTTAGTAATAGATGTGTTAACAGAAGTTTGAATACTTATGTAGTGTATTGTTTAAATGAATGATTATATATATTGTATGTATAGTACCTACTAGTGTTAAACGTGTTAATGATTAGCAAATATTTACGTTTTGCTTATTCATTTCCTGGTGGTTTCGTTATTCCAACTAACTAACATTTCTTAGATATATGAGTAACATGTAAATAACTACCTATACAAGCTTAATCATATTTGTTTGCCATGTAAACAAATAAACAATAGATAGATATACTACAGTGACTCGTTTAAATATGGGTGCTTCAATGTTTTTTAAGGACTCTTCAAATTAATTCCTGTAGGCATTAGTTAAATACGCAATTTACAACAATATTTACTAAACTAAAATCATTGTGTTACACTGTAACCTACGATAATAATTATTACTTTTAAAATAGTGTCAATGTAAAATGGTATCTTTGCAGGAAATAATTAGTTAATACTTTTTACCATGGTTTTAAAATAGGAAATTGCTACCGAGATAATACTTATATAATGATTTTGAAAAACATACCCATGATATTGATAAAATAAAAGATCTGAAATGTCAACGGAATTTTGAAACATTTTAACCAATTTACTTGCTTGTTTATAGGTTACATAAGTATTGTAGATAGGTACAAGGCAACATATTTGACAATATATACTAGTACACAACTATATCGGTAGGTATGTAGATTATTTGTAACACATGTAACTGTAAATAAAGTATAAAATTGCACTTACCCTGTCATACTGATGCGCTGCACTAGCAAATGGAGATGAAAACGGTCCTGCCCTGGGTACCGGATGGGCCGATACGGGCGGAGCCGCCCCTGGTCTCTGGTATAAATAAGGATAGTATGCTTGGTACATCACTTCAGAACAACTCATAGTATATAAATATACATCGGGATAACGTTCCAAACAATGTTCGATACAATCTGTTTACAAGTCAACAGCACTATATACGTACAACAGTTCACAATAGAATGATTGCAGTATCATTTATAATTCAGTCTAACACATATTGTCTCGATCCGCACGAAATATATAGATCCGGTCCTGTAAATATTTATTACTCGTAGAACATCTATTACCTATATTTTCACTTTTTTCATTTTAAACATCTAGGTAGGTAGATGTATGTATAACAAAACAGTCTCTATGCTATATTGCGAGTAGTGTGTAATTTAGTAAATTGATTACTAATTAATATGATCGTGAGAACTGTGTTTTGCACTAATTAATCCATACAGTCCATTATGAAATGTCGCGTTTTTTTGCTAAACCAGAATACACAAAACTGCCAAAGCTCCACTATAGAACAACACTGCTTACTAGCAAACCATCAACCATAGACTAACTTGGTGAACCCCAGCTAAATTTTCTCCCCCTTCTAAGGACAGTACTAACCCACCGTGGTACCACCCATTTCATCCCCACCATTCTCTGTACCGCCCACTTAGAATACATGAAATTCTTCGAATTGCCCTCCAATGGAAATACAAGTTCCGATATTATACAGACCAATGGCGCTTGCCGGTAAACATGTTTAGGCCACGCCCCGCAAGTCGGTATTTCAATTTCGTTGTTTTTATTCTGGCTGTGCTGTTGGTGGTAGCAGTCAGGTGAAATGTCAGTGATATGCGTATTTTGCACACGCGGTCTCTATTATTTTTACTCCTAATTTCATGCAAGAGTTCTCGGTAGTGTTTCATTCAAATCCCTTGTCGCGAATGAACGACAATTTTTTTCTCCTGGTCATTTGATTAAAGACGGATACCTCTTTCACTGGTGCAGGCTAGAATTACGAGAATGTATTTTTTTTCTTTGTTTTTCTCAGTAATTTGACTGTTGTTTGATCGAGTGTGTGTTTTACTATATACGTTGCTGTTAACTGTCTGGGGAACACTAAACTGCGCGCATTGTTTATATTTAAATCCAATAATGGTCACTCCCGCCGCTCCCTTGTATACTTCAAATTATTTCGTCTCTTCCCGACTCACCGATACTTAACTAGTCTTGTCTCATAATTTCATCCTAGCTTCGCTCCTACGTACCACTGTACTTGGCGTACAATATTCATTAACTACAAATTAATATTTCTGTCAAGTCTTCCTGATCACCAAATTTTACTTCCAATTTATAGACACTTATTTAAATGCAAGTTTCTGAACGATCTATTCATAATTCTTTTTTATTACCTTTATAAACAGTGACATATGAACATATAGAAATTGAATTTTTTGCATAATTATAATTGTTTTTTATTAGATTAACACGCTACAATTCTCAAATTTAATAAATAATTGTATTTTCTTTTTCTATAACAAAAAGGAGGTATTTTTGTGTGTCTTTTATACTTCACTCAGGTTTATCTACGTTCAGTTTGACAAAATTAAGAATTTTTGTTATTGAAATTGGGTCACAATTTATTATTTATTTTTTAATTGCTTTAATATTTCTATTAGATATCAAAATATACTTTAACTATATCTACAGGTATTTAGCAAAACTTAAACATCATATTTGATTACCTACATAAATATTATCGATCTCTATATAGACAATAAGTATTGTTGGTGTATCATTTGATTTTTATGGATATGGTAAATATAAAATAAATGTTAAAATGAGTAAATTTTCTACTAGTAGTAAATATCTATATTATATCAAGGCCATTAATGAGAATCACTAGGTATTATTAAACTGCTCAAAATACAAAAACTGTACCCTGCGCCATTCCATCATTAACAAATTGCATAGGTATATTCCACATATAATTGGTACATAGTTTGTTCATTAGATACTTGATACTTATAAATGCATTATGGTACACCATTTTAATCACTCCTTGTCGTCGTCAATGTAATTAATTTCATTCAAATCACTTATAATTAATTTTACACACAATTCAAGTTGAAATATTTGGGCATCTTTATAGATTACGTAATTCAAAAAATATTGAGACAGATCAATGTTGCACTTTATATTAAAGTTTGTACAATACATCTTTCTTTGTTTATTTGGCATAATGCATAATGTACATAAAATATGTATAATTCTGCACAGTTTAGAATATGTTCTGTTCTAATTTTCCAGTACAGCATTCTATGCTTTACATAAAAGCTTTTAAATGGCAATAATTTTTACAAACATGTATTTCAAACTGGCATATCTTAAAAACCTGATATTTTTAATGGAAAAAAGTAGTACTTATATAATAAATATAACAACATTTAGTTGATACTTGTACTATACTTTCCGTTTACGACGAAATTCTACTTGCAGGAGCTGACCGAAACCTAACTCGTTCGTAGAAGTACTTTTTACAAATTGTATATTTTATCGAGCGCATTACTGTAGTGTGGCGTACGGGTACCTTTATTACCTAACTGTGACAACCGAATACGGTACAAAGATGTGTAACATTCATTAAATTCTTTCATTACCAGATTACTACCGCCATCTATATATTTGTTTTACAAAATATAAACAATAATAGTAGTTATGTAAATAATTGTATTAAAATGTTTGTATATTTAAAATTTCAGTGTGAATTGATGAACGAGAGATATGGAACGAAATGTAAATGAAATATAAGTTGAAGAATAATAATCTACCATTTATCTCATTGGGTACTGTTCGTTTTTGGTTTCAGTAATGTAGTTTATAGTACCAACGTCTATATTTACGGAAATATATAGCGTACTGAAGAGGCTGGGATGAAGTCTTAATTTCGCAAGAATTTCACTCCATTATACACATTAAAGTTTCAGTTTCAGGTCCTCATCAGTTTGTATATCAAATACAGTTACAAACTTACTTTATAGCTAATATCAAACATAATTATAGTAATAGTTTCTGAATAGTATTTGTTATTAAATTAATTATTAAATAAAACAAAACTTTTACTTAACGTTCAAAAAGACTAATATTGATCCAAAAAATTTTCAATATTTTATTGTAATCAAGGGAGTTAGGGACCCCGAAAAATATTTTCCCTAGGGCCGGAATACTTTAAAGATAAGCCCTGATAATATGAATGAAGAAGTTATTGGCTATCTATAAGTTGCATTATAAGATATAATTAGACAAATGAAGATGATTGAGAGTTAATTTTGTTTGCATGGTTACTAGTGATACTTTTTGAGAAAAAGATTGTTATTTAGCTGAGCTATTTCAATTAAATTTTTTAACTTATATGAAATCGTTTTTACCATTAAAAATTTTAAGCTCTCTAAATTTAGTTTGTTCTAATAAATGCTACACTGAATTGTTTACTAATAAACCTGATATTATTTTGTCCCAAAAACAAGTCAATAATATTTAGTTAGGACTCAAACCTAGTACAGTTTTAAAATGTTCTTCCTTTTCCTATCGGTCACTAGAGGACAGACCAATCGCAATGTGCGTAATATTATTGAATAAAAAATTATTAGTCTGCCTGTACTCAAGCATGGGCAGGTATGTGAAGCAGTATTTTTTAATAAAAAATAGTGATTCAGTAAGAGCAATATTATAATGCGTATACCTAATTAGCCTGAATGACGTAATACACATTATTTAATTTAAGGTATTAGAATACCTGCACGTACGGCAATGGGGTGAAAATTCTGTTTTAAGCAATATGAGAATCACTCTTACAAGATTTCTTACTGTTTTTTTGATAATAATTCTGATTCTTATATTTTGGTCTGTGATTAGTCAGAATAGTGGCAGGAAAAAAATTAAAGTTTGTCAGCATTCAGATGCTTTTATGAAACAGCTTCATGATTTGACAGATCGGTAAGTGTCAATATTATTCTGACATTTCTTTAAATAAACAACAATACATTTGTTAGTAATCACCTTTTTAAAAAGATGTACAAATGTAAAATAAGTATTACTGAAGTAGCAATGACTTTTGTTAAATGCTTTTTAATTTTTTGCGTAGTATCAGCTAGAGTTAGTTTGTCTTGATGAATAATACTATTTTTAGTGTACATCATGTGTTGTCAACATTAAGCCTAACCCATTTTCTTTGCTACGGCTCATTATGGGGACAAATTCGACTCTCCCGATCTTTACCTTGGGAGTCAACTTCACAATTTTGCCTACGGAATGAAGAACTAATACCCTTAGACGAAGTGTACATTATAAGAGCATTTGATAAACATGGCCTAAAAATACAGTATAATTCCGCGGATGGAGTATATCTCGTGATAGATCCTTATTTGAATGGTGTTGCCGTTGAGTTATATGTGTTTGAAGAAGACAAACTGGTAAGAACTGTTAACATATGAATTAATACATGACAACAATCACGACCTTGTCGATAACAGTGTATAGTGTGGTCTTTTCATCGAGCAATATTCTCTGATATCTACAGTTTTATTTATTATTAATTATTATTTTATCTATCGTTGTTTTGTAGATACACATGTACAGAAGAATAGGTTGGAAACGAAGGGTGTTGCCACCGGATTGTGAATCGATGAAGTCGCTAGAATGTTTTCCACCACGCCTAATTCATCCACCCTTACCTGTCAAGGAATTTGGAGGCTACATCTTACCTGTACCCCGCGAAGGAATTGAATTACAAAAGTACCACTATGAGGACACTTGGTGGAAAGAAATTAAACCAAAGAATTGTTGAATTTGTATATAAATGAACGATGTACCCGTGTTACATATTTTATACACTTTTTTAACTGTATTAAATTTGTATTGCACTATATTATATTCTAGTCAGCTGAAAATATGTATGATGGCAATAAGATATATAATTGAATAAACACATTTAATCTCTGTGATAATACTTTGTTGTTGCTGTGTAATTTTGGGAGTACATGTTCATATTACCAAGGTGTGGATTAGGGTATTTTCTTCTATCGCCGAATGGACTAGCATCCCTGTTGCAATGCCTTCGTTCTATTACCTTAAACATATGACCAAGAATTAATTGAGTATTTTAAGAATTAATCATTTTCTTACTTTGTCAAAAAATCGCGACAATTTAACAGCATTCGTTGATCCCGCGCCCAAGTATCTCGTTTGTCGACAATCTAAAAACAATTCTTCGGCCCCACATTGTTGCGCAATTGTATTAGACATCTGTTGGTATGTTCTAAATTTCTCTTCAGCTAAATCTAGTTTCGTACCAATCACTAATATTGGAATCTACAACACAATAAGATAGTAACCAATATTATAAATATTTCATATTTACCAGTACCTGCGTAGAACCGACAAAATTTTCAGTATCAAAATCATCTACATTAATCGAATAATATTTTCCAGTTGAAGTTGAAAGTGTAGGTTTTTCTTCACCATTTAAGATTTCTGATAACCATTTTTGTAAATTTTCTTGCGATTTTCTGTTTGTTAGATCATGAATAAGTATAATTCCTACAATAAATAGTGGTTTTACATTTTGTATTATGAAAAAGATAATATTTTACCATGTGTAGGAGTGTAAAATACTGATCTAGCATTTCTATGTTGACTGCTGCCTCCCACATCCCATAATTCAATAAAATAAGTTTTCTGAAGTGGCGTACCCTCTTTGAACTCGTGCAATTTCACTTCCACTGAACATCCTACCGTCCAGCTAGGAGATTTAATGGGTTCATTATGTGCTATTAAATGGACTAATGATGTTTTTCCAACTCCTGTGGAAATCACTTATCTGTTAGTTTTTCATACATGCAGTTTACCTTGTTAATTACATTTTATAATTTATGACAATAATAAAATGATATCAAACTAGCGCATTTCTATGTATTTATATATGTATGTTATTATGTTTTTATGTTTATATGAGAGTAGTAAGAATTAGTTTACAAATTAAAGGCAATTTAACTGGTACAACGGTATATGCTCATTTTTTAAAGTACAACAGTTGTAATCAGAAAGATGCCACTTTAAGTATATCACTTGTATTTACCTGAGTCTCCTACGACAATTACTCTAACTTTATCAATTGTTGCCATTATTAAACATTGTTAAACACATTACCAAAGAATATGTCACCCTTGCAAATAACTTTTTAATTATCTGTCACTGATGAAACTGACAGCCGTGAACACACATGAAGCTAGATGTAAAACTGTGAAATGGTCTGTAGTTGTACAGCAAGTTTATGTTTTCCTAGTGATCTTCAGATTTTACGGCTTTCTTTAAAGTCTAATCATTGTTTAAACAAACAATTATCATGTTAACTATTTGCCATTCTTTGATTGTGAATAGCTATTTGAATATGTACAAAATAAAGAGAAATTGTAAATACGAACAGGTCAGGATTGAAACAAATTGCTCTGATTTTATATTCAACAATAATCCTGGATATCTTTCATTTAAAACTAGCAAACATTTTATTGGTAATATTCTGTTCCAGAATATGACAGTGTATTCAAACTCGTCAACCTCTTAAGTTACAATTATTTAATTTGTAATCTAATACAACTCTGAAGCTATTCTTAAAATTGTATCCCCACTTTTTTACCTGAAGAAGATGAGGTACTCAACTCTTCTACAGGTGAAAGTCAAACAAGTTGGGACCAGTCAAGTTCGTACACCGGTACACGAAATGTTGACGAACATATGAACATATCTGTGCGTGTATTTCTGTGAATTCATTGCGTTCAATTAGACAATATGTTAGGAGCTAATTTACTAGACTTTTTCACATCACGTCTATTAGTTATTACTTCTTTTTTCTTAATCGGAGTTGTCAAATGCCACGGTAAGTTGATTTTTGGACTTTAACACGCTAATAAAACAAAGCAAGTTGTAAATGAACATGAAGTGTACCTTGACAATAGTGTAACAATCTTGTGTTTATAATTAGGAAAAAATAGGTCCCATATGGTTTAAAAAGTTAGAAATGTAAGAAATTGTATCTTGTTTATCAAAAAATAATGATGTAAAAGAGTTTTTTTTATTCTGGCTGATTCACATAAAATATTTTCACTATTTCTACTTCATCTATTAGCGAAAAAACTTGATATTGCTTGATAATTTGGCTATTGCGAAATTGTAAATTTGAATATTAGTTTTAAAAAGTCAATATACAAATGCAAGATTCTGATCAAAAGGGTACATTAAATAACTTGTAGAATATTTATTACTGTTTTAACATTTTAATCGCGTAGGGTACATTCACGTTCAAAAAATCCTCAATAAATTAATTTTTTTAAATTCTAGTGGGTTCAAAAATGTTTATAAATAAAACTAATGTATTGTGTTATATTCTTTAGATGTGTGGGAACAGGATTTAAGTAAGGATATGCAGATAGGCCTCGCCGACGGAGGCTACGAAAAAGTCCGACTACGATGCGGTGCTGACGCTATGCAAGTAGATGTGATAACAGAGGAAGATTTCGACGGTGTCATCTATACACGAGGCAGTTTTCACAAGAAACAACCTCCGTGCTTCTTAGATCCAGGTCCCAGTGAAGGACGTTCATTTTCAATGAAAATTCCGTTAGACAAATGTCAAACATTGCAGGTATAATAGATCATTGTTGTTAATCCATTATATACAGCTGTATAAGTTACTTACACGTATCAGTAATACATATAAAGTTCTTCTATAAATGAACAGTGACGAGAAAGTTGACACATGTGAGTTTGTAGGATGGTGATGTCTATTCTAATGTCCTGGTAGTGCAGTACGATAAGGATCTGATTATGCCCGGTGATGCTGCGTTCAACTTAGAATGTGACTTCAGTCAACCGCGGGATGTGACTGTCAGCGCAAACTTTAATGGGAAAAAGTAACATTTACACATATAATTATGTACATATACTAGTGGCTGTATGCATGGATTTTACAGGAAACTTGCAGCGTCCAGGATTACGTTGACAGATGCAGATCCTGGAGCACATAACGTGGACAGACACAAGAGATCCACGATTGAAAGTCGAAGTGATATAGTGGAAATTACACCGGAAGATGTTAAACAAATCAATCTATTACGTAAGGACGAACTTTAGCATTACGAATAATGCTTCTTTTGAATGTACAAAAATCATCGTCATCCAATTAACATTGTAGTCATTATAAAATGCAACGTAGTATTTTCAAATAAATGTCACTGGCAAAAAAACAAAACTGACAATTTTGTTTTTCTTTTAGGTTGATAATTTACCCTTGCCACGCCGATCTCTGCCACTGCGCTAAACTTATTTTGTAAACTAATAAAAATGTGCAATAAATATGGGAAAGAAGTGCCAGTAGGTTTATTTATTTTAGAAATATATTATTCACTAAAACAGTTCCTCACACAGGTGTTGTATTTTAGTACAAACTTAATAATTACAAAAAAAAAACAAATATATGGAGCATGATTATAAATGGAAAACAATTGCAAATAAATCGTTGGAATAATTAATATATACTTGCTAGTACAAATATCTATATGGTGTATATGGTTCTTAATTTCTAAATGATGATATTGTTTTCAATCAAAACCAATAAATATGTTACTGTTAGGTTATGTACGTAGATGACAGATAGATGATGACGTCACTTGAAAAGTTTAAAACGGTTGTATAAAAAGATGTTTGATGGAATTCCCTGATTTAGATTTTCATTTAAAGTAGAACGATGGCGAGATTGATGCGAAACTAAATTTGATTACGTACGTTCAATAACAAAATGGTACGGATTAAAACATTAATTACAAGTGTAACGTAACGTATGCATGTAAGTATGATTGTATGACTTGTAAAAATGTGTTTATTGATATCCGACTCCAGACTTATTAAATATTTCTAGATGATCTTGATAAACTTCATGAAAATTAAATATATTAACTATTAAAAAAAGCTGCGTACTTCATGATGAAATGTATGATAAAAAATACAAGTTCAGTCTTAAACCTATTATTGTAATCAATAATAACATTTATTAATAAAAATAAACAATAATAATTCCGACATTCTGGATTTTTGAGTATAACGCATTCTAAAGTAAACCTACTTACTATATGCAATATTAACTAAAGATTCAAAAAAATAATAATTAAAATAGCTATAATAAAATTTGTATAACCATTGCTTAAAACAAGTTTTATATAAATCCTTAGTAGTATTGTTAAATTAAAACTACGGATAAAGTACGACAAAAATATTTCATTGATGTTTACAAGGAGAGTAATTCAACAAAAAAGAAAATACCTTTTAACCAAATAATATTTTATGCGACCGAACAATATTTATTTATATCAAGTAACACAATCAATAATGATCTATTGTAAACATCAATGAAATGTACGCTTTTATTATATGTATGTATGTATGTATGTATGTTTGTTTGAGAACAGACATAAGTCACCCTATTCCTACACAGTATGTTGAACGAAACCTGAGTAAGCGTGGTGCGTCAGTTGTACGTTGCACTAGGACATAACCTAGAAACACTAATCATTCATTCTGACATAACCAAGAATTTGCCACCGAAACTTACCGTTTAAAATTTCAGTGATTTGGCGAATAATGCGGCGGTTGCTTGTGTTTTGTCGCCATTGAAACGTCTTAGCTCTGATATGACTTGTTCGCGTGAAAACCCTAAAGAAATGAGTTCTTTCACATCGGATTCTGTAAACTTATCCCCGGGCATCACGTTCTGCGCAGGATCAGGTGGAACGCCACGATTGGTTGATGGTGCTACTGACGTTGATGTACCTGCTTTTGATTGGTTAACATATACAACGATAGCTTGAAGTGTTTTGTTTATATTACAAAAAATAAAATATATATGTTCGCAAAATAAAACCAATTTAGACAGCCGAAATAATACAAAAATGAAATTTATATTTATCACAGACCAATATTTGTGCATATAATGAATTTTAGTTACTAGTATTTCTTTGACTTTCTTGATGGACTAAACTTACCAGCAGTTGAGTTCCGACTATTCTCTAAGGCCTGTTGCAAATCTCGTTCTTCCGCTTGTCTAGCCGATTGTGACATCACATCTTCTTCGGAAAACGTGGATAATCGTGCGCATTCCGGTAAATCGCGTTCAGACAAGAATGGCGTCTCTGTGCCGGTGGTACCTATCTTTAAGATATTGTTTCGCAGATCTATAGAACACTGGAAACATACAAATGTACATTATACTTGTTGTTAGAGAGGTTAGGTTTGACAAACAGTGTTGCCACTAAATACCTGGTGTCGTTTTAACATGTCTAATCCCAACAACATATCCATTGGTTGCTCCTCCAACACCGAAAAACTAGTTGTCAAGTAATCATTTTCTATTTGTATCTGTACCATATGAATTCTACCGATAATTTTCTGCACGCCGACACCTTTAGCGATACCGGCCCATCTGTTGTCAACTAGACGCATTATATTACACCGTTCTGCGCATGCGGCTGACATAATAGTTGTCTGAGCGCCGGAATCTATGAAGGCTTTGACAGGAACACCGTTCACGTGACAATTGATATACAACATGACCACAGTTCCAAATGTTTCTGGATTGTATTCCATCGCTGCCTCCATATTCGCTTCGATATTTTTCTGTCTAATTTCCTCCGCAATTAAACGTTGCGCTTCAGTGTCAAACGGATCGGCGTTCATCATTCGAATTCGTTGTTTTTCCCGTTCCGAACGGGCAGCAACTTGCTCTTTTAGAACGGACGAAAATGTATCTATATTACCCGTGAGCAATGCATCGGCTAGTCGAGGATTGTTTTGCTTTAACAATGCCAATTGATCGGGATTGGCTAGGAACATGTCACGAATCATGACGGGATCATCATTTGCAGCATGCGTTGGAAGTGAAGTTTCCGATGGAAAAGACGATGACGCCGAAGCCGCTGAGCCTGGTACTTGAATGCCACTAAAGTCGAGTGTTGGCAATGCTAGAAATATTTCAAACGTAGGATGATGATAATAAACACAATGAAACAAGTTCGCCGAAAAACAAAAATGTATTTTTATATTGCATGTAAACAACGTGTAGGTAGTGAACTATTTATAGGCAATAATGACATGCAATTTTTCTGGATGCGGTCGAACAAAGGTGAAAATCATATAATTTACCTTGTTCTAATCCGGCAGCAGCACCCGATTGTAACATGTGCTGTAGTATTACAGCGTCACCATCTCTAACGCCATAATCTTTCAGCGATTTCTTATCGTCCATTAATGGTCTTCCATTAAAAGCAATAACAATTTCAGGCGCTGGAAATCCGGATTCCACTTCACAAAATGCTTTAAAATTTTCCAATTCTAAATCCTCGGATACATCGAGAACGAATATATAGTCAGATAACGTTGTTACTGTCACTTTCATTTTGCATAAATTCAATTCAAACTTAACAAAAACACTGTAAATAAACAGTAAGTTGTGTATGATTTCTACAAACTCACGTTATAACCTGAAACGTCAAACAATAAATGATCTCGGTGAGTGTGAATCGGTGTAGATAAATACGAATGCAATGTTGCCGATTTTAGTAAACCAGTAAAACTTCAGAGACACAATTACATAGGAGAAATTAATTAACATTACACGTTAGAAGTACACTAGACAATTTACAAAGTATTATTATCACAGAAAATAATCAGCTATATATACATGAACAATTGTTTTTATTTACAATCAAATGACGGCGTACAGGGACGGTCTGAGGATCATTGCACAA
Organism: Calosoma granatense; assembly: GCA_022063505.1. Taxonomy (NCBI): domain Eukaryota; kingdom Metazoa; phylum Arthropoda; class Insecta; order Coleoptera; family Carabidae; genus Calosoma; species Calosoma granatense. Next base: position 4,393,716 of record JAGJTL010000183.1, on the reverse strand, counting down.
GCTGATTGCGGAAGTTACATCTAGATGTCTATGCTGTGGCAATTGACTGCAGAAGAAATGTTGCAACATATGGTGGTTATTGTAGACCACAGAAGAATGAGTATTTTATGAATTTTCTAGAAGAGTAAATAGTTTTATTAAAGTACAAATATTATATATGATTGCATCACATCCAAATGCAACAGTGAAAAATTACAACAAAAAATCTTTTTTCATATATATAAATGTAAATACATAGAACTTAGTACAAATAATAAATGTAATGAATCCAATAATTATAAAATAACATAAATGAATAAGGCAGGTACGGATTTATGTACCGATTTTTTCGATTTCATCGGAATCCTCGGCGTCTAGGTAGTTGATTTTTTTACCGAAATGTGCTTCTATGGCTTTGCAGATTTCCATTGATTCGGGAGAGTCCACTAAATTAATAGCAATGCCCGATTTACCGAATCGTCCAGTCCGGCCAATACGATGTAAATACGTTTCACAATCAGCTTGACCATTCAGATCAATTGGTAAATCAAAGTTTACCACAATAGTCACTTGTTCTACGTCAATACCTGTACAAACAAACACAAATATTAGCAATATAATACACAGTATTCATTTTACAAGTAAGGTTAGAACTAACCTCTGGACAAGACGTTTGTAGTGATCAGAACTTTTTCTTGTGATACGCGGAATCGATCAAGAACTGCAATCCTCTGTTCAACTGTCAAATCACCAGTTAATACGGCGACTGCATGGCCATCTTTACTCATTCTTTCGGCCAGCCAATTAGCCTTACGGCGTGTCTAGAAAATTCATTTCATAGTATTCAGCGTTAACAGGATAATAATAGTTTTACATTTACTTACATGACAGAATATGATACACTGGCCAACGCCCAATACACCGTAGATATTTGTAACAGCCATGTACTTCTCATGTTGATTAGCACAACGCACATAATATTGCTTTATATTGTCCAGACTCTCCTGTTCCCGTTTCAGTCGAATAATCAACGGATTCGGAACAATTACCTCGGCGAATTCCATCACATTATTGTCGTACGTAGCCGAAAAGAACATCATTTGACATTTTCGATCCAAGAATCTGAAATGGTAATTACAATATTGTAGTAATATGCAATATTAAACTATTATTTTAAAGTGAAATTATTTACTTGTGAATTCGAATACACTGATCCTGATGACCTTGCGTTGCAATCATCACATCTGCTTCGTCAAGTACAAACACTCTGATCTTATCCAAGTCAAACACTTTATATTTCATGCCCCAGTCCAACACTTTGCCGGGTGTGCCAATCAGTACATGGTCATCTAACTTAGTGTTCCTTGGCACTGCAACCATAAATGAAAAGCAATGCATATGAAACGAATATTAGTACAAGCACGGCTAACCTTCTTCGCCTCGAACTGCGTATCGAATTTTTATATCCGGACAATATGATGCCATCTTAGCTGCCACTTCGCCTGTTTGAATTGCCAATTCGTATGTAGGTGACAAACACAGCACCTACAATAACATAACAATACATGAACCAATCTCATTACAAATATGAACATTTTTCTCTACCTGAGGATGATCTTTTGAGGTATCAACTCTACTTAACATGGCTAACACAAATGCAGCAGTTTTGCCAGTACCAGATTGCGATTGTGCAATTAAATTTTGCGGTGGGTTTGCTAACAATGTGGGCAAAGCTGTTTCCTGAATCTTCGAAGGGGCATTGAATCCCAAACTGTATATTCCTTTCAGTAATTCCGGTTTTCTACAACAAAACAAATGCATTCAAAGTTAACATTTTGCGCTGAATAATCTTATATAACTTACAAGTTTAATGCTTCAAATGTTTTAACGGAATACAATGGAGAATTGGGGTCCTGCCGTTGAACTTCGACATCAGATTTACTTTCGACTAACCCCCTTCGTATAATTTTTTGTAACAAACTTGCTTCAGCTGGACTGTATTTGTCAGTCTTGTCTTCATTTTCTTTGGTTTCATCATTCTTAATATCAATTTCTGAAACCTAAATATGTTCACGGTGACAAGTGTTCAATGGTTTAAGGGTTATGTTGTTGATCCTACTTTATTCGTCAGTTGATTTTCTTGTTCTTCAACGAACTTTGCCCAGTCCACCTTCTGAGACATTTTTGCTAATGTCCCCCTACCTTATTCGCATAAATAAAAGCAAATATTGTTAAAAAATATGTCGAGATACTTGCATCACAAAACTAACCCGGCTAACAAATGTAAAATTTTCACTAATTGCAGAATGTACGCATGCGTGCATTAATGGTAGCGGCAGAATTTGGCGCAATTTTTAATATGCTGCGCATTTCTAATGATTGTTATATGTACACAGTAAATATTTTAAAGTAAATATAAATGAAGTTTGTAATGTACAAAAGGTATATGTATTTCGCTAAAAAAAACTTATTCCTAATAACTTGAACAGGACTTGTCTGATTTCAACATGAATGCTTTCCTTAAATTCCGTATTCCTCTGGTTGTTCTATTCACTACATGTTTGAAAAATTCTTGTACTCCACACCGTCTGTAAAAATATATGTATACATCAATGTATTAATGTCAAATAAAATAAGTCTAAGATAAGTATGTACTGTATTATTTCAAAATCAATAGTTCGTGTCCCATGTAGAGCCGCGCACAGCAAACCTGCGCTCACTATAATACTTGTCACAATCGGTGTCTTTTTTTGTGTGAGAATATCAAAAATATTACTGGATATCTTGTAAATGGATCCAGATTTAGGAGAATATACTCTCAATAGTTTCGCAGCTATCACCGGGGATTGAAAGATTCCATTTTCTAAAGGATACCAAAATTCCGTGACAAATAATTCTATGAAATATAAGCCAAGTAAGAACTGGAAAAAAGGAAATTTTGTCAATTATGTGCGATCTCTTCTGTAACGGGAATGAAACATTTACCTCTATCACGTTCCGTACATACCAAGGGATCTTTCTGTACCGTCTTGGATACAGGTCTGTGTCAAGCAGTATAAAATATGAGGCCAGTGCAAAAATGCGTTTACTTGTCAATACTGCACATACACATGAAACGGGTTTCGTCTTAAAGAGAATTAAACCAAACCAATTTATCAAAAAAGCCAGGAAAATGGGGGCCAAACGGGCCATTGTATAAAAAATGATATTTCACTATTGAAACAAAAATTTACTCTGACAACAGTATGTTTCTTGGCAACTTGGTATCTTTGATCCTTCGAAATACAGGTTAAAAATCCCCGAAGAATACATTTAATTGCGATTGTTTTTTGTTGGAACGAATAAAACGTATGAACGGGTCAGACTTAGCTGGAGATTTAAGAAAAGGAAATGAGAGAAGGACAGCAATATACGGAGAATAATACAGTAACCCGTGCAACAGAGACCAATGTCAAATCGTCTCTTTTCATTTCTTTCTTATTCCATTGTATCTGCCGTTGCCTTGGATACAGAGTGCTCCGGCCCCCGTGCCCCTTCACCGCCGGCTCCGTCATTACTCCAGTGTCGGTGGAACGTGCAACAAGTATCACTTGAGTTAAAGTGACCTAACTAAAAGCTCCCCAACTCCCACGGGAGAGAGGAGAGAAGCTCAGATTTATTCTCTCGAATCGGGAAAATTATACGCTCCGAGGCTTCTTCTTTCCTATATATCCTCTCCACTACTACTCCTCCCCCATTCCCCGCTTTATTTAACTAAAGGTCTGTTGAATAATCCATCCATCTATCCGTTATCTGTTCTACTTTCATTTGAATAAATATCCGTATCGAATTCAGTTCTTTAGATTTGATGCTTGGTTTATTCTTTGAAAAATGGCGTTTAATTGTTGACTTTTAAACTAGAGTGTTAATTAGTGCTGAACGTTATTATTATTAATATCAAATTAAATACAAAATTATTCTATTATTTTCTTAATTTGACATTTATACTTCAGAATCGTCCAATAAATATTATCGAAACGAAATTATGTTGCTTCAATTTTATACTTCGAGGTAAATTAATAAATGGAATAACCCATATGAAGTTACTCAGGAATCTGTTCAGAATAAATATTAAACTTGTTTCTGTACATGCAACTGTAATTAACAGATATAATTACTATTCTTGATGAAAAATTATTCAAATAATGGAAGCCACGAGGTATTTTTTGCTCAATTTTTTATAGTTAATTAGTCTTATTATAACGTATGTTTGAAACTGTTTATATGTGAATTAAATTTTTTCCATTTTTTTAAACTATATTTTCTAGTAATTTTTAAATCACATAGTATAGTATGTATCATCAGGCTTTTTTTGTGCTGGGTTTTCTTGATCTAAATTAAATATACACAAACCACATAATTTTACCACAGTTTTGTGATGTCGTCTGTCGACCTTCGGAATAATTAACTTGCATTTTAAACGAACCACAATTTAACAGAATCATATACATATGTGTGTCTGTTATGATGAAATGTGTTGGAAACATGAAATTATTTAAACAAATTTCAAAGTACCTTATTTGTACCTGATGTAAATTCTTATTATATTCTCTGTTAATGTTGCGGTTTTCCTTAACTGTGAACGCATGCAAATTTAATTGTTTTTCTGTATCATTCCTGTTATTTTGCTAATGTAACATCTTGCATTGTATTTGCAGAAATAAACACTGATTAAATATTCATACTATGTTAAACATATGTATTACAATGTTACTACATATTATTCCTAATGCGAAAAAAAAATGTTCTTAAATTCAACACTTGTAATTTTAAACCAAAAACAAGTTCAAGATCATTACTTTCAAACAAAAGAATAACGATCTGACGTTCCACCGTATTGGCGGGAAATCCAATTTGAAAAAAAGTACAGGCCTAATGCAAGAATTCAAAACAAACCAAGAAATTTCTAATGAGAATTGCGTTACCACAGGAGCCAAAGATTCACCAGAATCTGGGGTCAGGTAGTTTCGGAATCCCCAAGTGAGTTTTTATGACGTCAGTAACCGCATACGCACACACACATGTGAGTGTGTGTGTGCGTATGAACTGGTTTGTAAGTTAAACATTCGCATGACTTGTAGTGCTGCTGTATGTGTGACGTTTGGCCATTCACTTGAGGAAAGGAGAAATAAAAGTTTCAATTTTAAGAACCGCTTAACCACGTATTGTCCACTCTTGTGAGTGGGGATTCCCCAATTCATAGGGTACAACGGCGGGATGGGGGGAGGGGGGCAGTGGAGACATTGTTGGTTGATCGATTCGTAGGGGTAATGCAATGGACCCCACCACTAACTCCACCATCAAATGCTGCTGCTGTTGCAGATTTAAAGCCTGGTGGATTCTGGCTCGTAGCTCATAGACACCGCGGTTGTACACTTTGCAACACTTCGAGACACACTCCGTTTTACTGTGACTTGAACCGAACGAGGTATGTAACAGGTGTTTGTGTGATTCTTGTGTGCGGTAACTCTGTACTGTTAACGAACGAACCAAGTGGATTCGAATCCGAATTTGTCTGGAAATTTTTTGTGCGGCTTTTTGTTGTGTTTTTTTTGCTATCATATTATGAAGTTGTGATTTGTTTTCACACGCAAGTAAATTAATTTTAATTATCCCGGCGATTGCAGGATAATCACTTGTCAATTATTTTACAATATGTATATTGTCCGATTAACAGTAACATTGTTGTGTTATTCAGTTCACGAAGCGTGCAAAATTTTGAATAATAATTTGAGAAAAAAATGCATATCTGATGCGTGACATTACAAATTTTAAATTAACCGGACTTTCTAAAAATTTACCACAAACTGAAATTAATTGGAATGGAAAAATCAACATTAATTTCGTTAAGCAAACAGTTCAGTTTAGCCATTGGAAAAAATAATTAATTTTAGTATATTTGAACATATCTTGTAACGTGTATTTACCCGTTTGCATCAAGTAGATTACGAATAGATACTTTTGTGTGCAAATATCAAAATAAAAAAATCAATGTTGCAAGATTGTTGAGAAAGCGTATAGTTGCTTAGTGGTGTAATGATTTTATTGATGCAACTCTTTTGCTCACTGACCGACACAGACACACACACTTCAGTCATTGAATGTGTGCTGATTTTATGTACAACTGAAGATTTTGTGTATTTACAGGCCGTCGCAAATTATGGAGGCCCCACAATTTAAGGATTTTGCCAAGGAAATGGTCGAATATATTGCTGGATACTTGGAAAATATACGTGACAGGTATGTGTTGGTGCGAATTTTATAATTTGTCTTCATGATCCTCTTGATATGACAGCTGTCCACTTGATAACTTATCGAACAGTACCTCGAATTGGTAAATCGATTTACTACCAAATAATACAACGAAAATGCATGTGTGCATGTACATTGATTCAAATTCAATTCAAATGGTTGAGAATTTCTACATAGTTATTGATGATAAACATTTTTCAAATAACTAATATACTTTTTACATAACCAAGGTTAAAACAAATGTTATATCAAATTAATAATGATATTTTGAAATAGCATAGCAATAAATATTGTAAAAATTGATTTTCTTATATTCAAAGGATAATGTTTTTAAATTTTATTGCAACGCCTGATAGCGTAATGACTAATGAGTAATTATAATGCATTCGAGTTTGGTATTTAATTAATTTCATTGTACAATTGTAATTATTGAACCGTGTACACATTCTTGAAAAAAAATGTTCACACAAGAAACAAGTTATTAATTACTGCGTATTCGTTAGTACATTTTTTTTAATAATTTGGTTAAATCATTAAATATTATAGCTACTATAAACGTAAAATTAAATGAGGAAAGAAATGTGTAAATACATTTTTATAACAACTGTAATTGTTATATATATATAGCGATTTAATAGTTCTTGATACTGCAATCGAAGTATTTAAAATCAGTATGACATAATATAATTTTACATTACATATCTATAATTCTAGTTTAACTCGTAGATCCTGTTTTATGGAATTAAAACAATCCTGCACAGATTTTTATTAAGTAACATTAACTATTAATGTCATCATATCGTTTACGGAGAGAACTAGTGCCCAGCCTCCCATGATCAGTATAACACACGTACACACATAAATACCGGAATGTATCTCAAGGTTAACGTTTGATTTTTTCCATACTTTCATTCGCAAGATTATATTGAGAGTAAAAGTTGACACTCTTGCTTTACTTCCACGGCTAACCTTGACCTAATCTATGCTAAAGAGTTGACGTGTGTTTTACCGTTTCAATAACAGAAGACAAACATTTTTGATATTCCTGAGAATTGTGGTGTAAATGTATGTATGTGTGTTACAGGCGTGTACTACCGACAGTTGAACCAGGATATCTACGTCCCCTGATTCCGGACACAGCCCCGACCACTCCGGACAAATGGGAAGATGTCATGAAAGACATTGAACGTGTTATTATGCCAGGGGTATGTACAAATAAATAAATTTAGAAGACACGTTGTGATAAATTGATCGTTTCACACACTGGCCGTGACATTAACAAACTATTTTGAAAATGCCGAGGAATTTACATAAAAAATCTCATTTTGAAACAGGATATACGATCATTATAATTTGTTGTCAATAAAAACAGCAACAAATATTTGATTTACCGGAATTTCTAATTACAAAAAAAGTGTTGTGGTAATAAAAATTTCGATACGATGACTAATTGTATGTGTCATTGCTTTGTTTTCCAGAAGTACTTGTTACACATAAATTTTTTGAAAGTACAGTGAATTTAGGTGAATGTCACTCGCGATCTGATAGATTGTAATAAACATTTATTTCATGAACCAGTTAGAAACAGATCCTGTGTAAAATATAATAGTATAAACGTGACATTGCTCTATTTACATTATAAATTACCGGGCAATATAACCAATAACTTAGTCCATACATCCGTATTATACTGATTTTTATCTTAACTAATTACAAACCAGTAAAAAATTATGGTCTGCCTGTGGTTATTACATAAGTATGCAAATCTGAAAGTGATTTATATGTATATGTTTGTAAAGCACGCGATTAATTTTGAATTACAACATACATATGTGTATACGTCATTTAGAAATTATACACATTATGCAACCAGTATTTCATACAAGTATTGCGGGTTATCATCAATTTAGATTTTTAAGAAATTGTCATTTGATAATTTCAGTATTTTACGCATAAATATGTGACTCATTGGTGTTAATTTGATAATTATTATTTCTCTCAATAAGTGTGTCTGTTTTATAATGTAGTAACATGCGTGTGTGTGTATGTTGTGAAGGTAACACACTGGCACTCACCCAGATTCCACGCATATTTCCCAACAGCCAACTCATACCCGGCCATCGTGGCTGACATGTTGAGCGGAGCCATCGCCTGTATCGGATTCACATGGGTAAGCTAGTTCATTAATCTTACCACCTACCTTCTACCCCTTACTACTGCCCTGACCACGGCGGCCCGTATCGCCCGCTCGCTGTGCTCCAATAAATTGAGTTATGATGTTATGAAAGGGCGAAAATGATCGCATCACTAACGCTCGCCTTTTGTAATTGTATTGGAGTGAATCTAATTTTCCATGAAGTGAGACCGGCTTGTTTAACGATATCTCTCTATATGAAAGATGAAATATTACAGACGCTTACAAGATACAAGATTGATTACACTTCTATTGTACATAGTTCCTATAGTTTTGTTCACGTATTCATAGTAATTATGATTATTGATCCCCTCCTGATGCTTGAGTGCATCATACACTTCGTCTAACTGGAGATAATACCCTTATTTCCGCTGTCCTTTATGTATTTCATCTGCAAAGGACATCAAAGACTACGACAGTGTCTGTGTGTGTGTTGTAGATCGCAAGTCCTGCATGCACGGAATTGGAAGTCGTAATGATGGACTGGTTGGGCAAGATGCTCGAACTCCCCGCCGAGTTCCTTGCCTGTTCCGGCGGTAAAGGAGGTGGTGTCATTCAGGGAACTGCCAGTGAAGCTACGCTTGTAGCTTTGTTGGGTGCTAAAGCCAAAATGGTCACCAAAGTCAAGGTAGAACATCCGGAATGGACCGAAGCAGAGATTGTTGCCAAATTGGTTGGATATTGTTCGAGTAAGTTACAAAATCAAATATTATCCTACTTCAGGTTTATGTAATGACGCAATATCATATTGAATGGTATTACCTTTAAAAAGAAATCACAATTTTTCTATTGCCGATGGCGATATGTCAAAACAAAGCGAATGGACTCGGGTTGTCTGTAGATTATGTAATAATATTTCTGTCTCTCTTTCTCTCTATATAGACCAAGCTCATTCATCCGTGGAGCGTGCCGGCTTACTCGGCGGAGTCCAACTGAAACAAGTACTCGCCGACGACAACAACAAAATGAGAGGTGAAGCGTTACGGAAAGCGATCCAAGAGGATAAAGCAGCTGGCCTCATTCCATTTTATGTACGTACCCAGAGCAATAGAGAACGTCCAGTCTGTCCTTGAATGACTCAACTAAAGTTTAACAAACCATTAATTTGCTTACATTTATTACAGGTTGTTGCTACACTCGGTACAACGAACTCTTGTGCATTTGACTGTTTGGAAGAAATTGGACCAGTTTGTATCGAGGAGGATGTATGGCTTCATGTTGATGCTGCGTACGCGGGTTCCGCATTCATTTGCCCAGAATACCGTTATTTGATGAAGGGTATCGATAAAGCGGAATCTTTCAATTTCAACCCACACAAATGGATGTTGGTCAACTTTGACTGTTCCGCTATGTGGCTGAAGGATCCTAACTGGGTTGTGAATGCGTTCAATGTTGATCCGTTGTACTTGAAACATGAACAACAAGGAGCTGCTCCCGATTACCGTCATTGGCAAATCCCACTGGGAAGACGATTCCGTGCCCTGAAATTGTGGTTCGTCCTCCGTTTGTATGGTGTTGAAAACCTTCAGGCGCATATCAGGAAACACATTGGCTTAGCTCATCAATTCGAATCTTTGGTTCTGTCAGATGATCGTTTTGAAGTTGTCGAGGAAGTGCTGATGGGACTTGTCTGTTTCCGTATGAAGGGAGCTAATGAAATTAATGAGAAATTGTTGAAACGTATCAATGCCCGTGGAGTTATTCATTTGGTTCCATCGAAGATCCGTGATACGTACTTCTTGCGTATGGCCGTCTGCTCTAGATATACGGAACAGGCGGACATTGAACTGTCCTGGAAGGAATGTAAGGCTGCCGCTGATGAAGTTCTTGCTGGATAAACATTTGGACATACGTCCGTTGTTCATCATTAATCCACACTGTTACACTCATATAACGACCAAAATGCACCTAACTTAAGATATTTAATGATAAATGTTATTTATTTTGTTGTATATTTTATGTAAGATGATCTGTATATATTTCATAGTTTACACTGTATTATGTTTTTAGAATATACCGTTATCAGGTCTCTGATTCAGATAAACTTATTTAAAATGAACAATATCATATCTCTACACACTATATATATTCTTACTCTACAGAGAAATACATACATTTATATAATCACCAATGATGTGGTTCATTTTAAATCAGTTTCAATTCGTGAATCAAGCCTGTGTCAGTCACAAAAGACAAACGTATTATGTTGTACATAGTTTCAATGTGCAAATACCAGAATAAACAAGAATGAATTGTATATGTGTTGCTGATGTATTATGTTCCAACTAGTTTATGTACAGTGACACACATTGAGCAAATAATAAAGCTGTTCTCTCAATTCAACAGACCTTAGATTGGTTTTTATTGGACAACAACAGGCTGTGTTAGCTACTGCTGCATGTAAGTGGCTTTGGTGGACCTGCAAACTTCTTTGTTAAACTAATAATACGTTCCGCTTCTCGTATACCGCTGATTCGTGCTCCATGCACTGTCGCATAATGACCAACGCAAGTAGCTTCACCAGCAAAGAACAAAATTGGCGCAACTGGTTCACAAGGACCTGGTATAGGTGCTGCCAGTTCACATTGGTGTCCGACGTTGGAATTAATTGACAGATAACTGTATGCTCCACAGAAGTACGGATCAGTTATCCATTTCGACCGTAAGATGGTGCTCGGATATGGTAACGTTGAATCGCCCGTGAATTGACGCAAGAGTTTCGTCATTTTGTGTGCTACTTCCTCGTCGGATGCTAGTTCCATTTGTACAGCTTCCGGACCGGAAGTGAAAGCATACAACACATGTTTACTACCGTCCACTTCGTCTACACCGTTAATACCTCTGGTCCAATCACAACGATTTGACAGTTCGTCTTGAGACCATGCGAACCTAATTCTTCCCTTTCGCCATACCCAGAATGGCCGTGAGTACTCCATGAAGATTTTGTTTACCATCCCGTAACCTAGAGCGCAAATGGCTTCTACTTTTTCCGCGGGTAATTGCGGACAAAACAGTCTATCGGCATGTTGTTTCAGCACGCCGAGCGACACAGTGACTATCACATAGTCCGCTGGAAATGAATCGCCATCACAACAGTGTACAATTGCTCTCCTGCCATTAGATTCAACTGCGCCCCAACTGATTTTATTCACCGGTTTACAGTAATGTAAACTGCACGGTGGTAATTCGCGAAGCAGTGGTGCCACTACACCTATATACCCTAAGGGTATGCGAACTCTTCCGCATGGCATCTGTATGTAACTGCCGAACTGGTTGGCATTCACTTGACTCAGATCGTCACCGCATCTCGTTCGTAGATTATTCGTTAATCCGTACATTACTCGGGCAGCATCATGGCGCATTTCTTCCGGGAATGTTAACAGCTCTTGTTGAATTCGCAAACCGACGAAATCTAGCAGTGAAGTTTGCGGGTAATTCTCGTTGAGTTGATAGAGTTTCTTTGCTTGTTGCTCTATCTGACGAAAGGCTTGGTAAGCTAGTAGACTAGTTGCTGTATCGATTGCTCGTCCGTCACTTCGACAGAAGAGGCCGCGCAAACCACCGTCGCGCGGCACCTCTCCTGCATTCAATAAACCTTCTTGACATGCTAGATTATAGATGGCATTAGTTGCACAACCACCTTCAATGTGTTGCGCACCTAGTTCGGTAACCACGTCACCCAACCAACAGGAATGTATTCGGCCACCAGGTCTGTAAATAGGCACAAGATTCTTCTATAATATTAATCATATACCACCTACAAAACACACTCAGTGACATTGTGATTAATTTTGATTCATTCCGTAACTATTTTAATTGTTAATATAACATTTTAATGACCATATTTAATCACGATTTCATTTATGGGTTTTGCACGACTGGTGGCACATATTTGCATATATTTTCAATACCACTTCATTTGCATTCAATTAATCGTTTTTTGATCACTGTTTGCTCGTAAATAACCAAGATGTAGTGAAAGTGTATACGATTATTTGAAAGTATAGCATGTAATATACATAGTTAATTATTCTCTACTATGTAGAGAGAGAGAGAGATACACCTTCATTACTTTACTGTGCATACAATGTGTTATTACATTTATGTAGATAGATTGTAATGATTAACCTATCTGTTGCTTCGAGAATGTGGAAATTCGTTAATCCACACTGAATGAGTCGCTGGGCAGCCGATAATCCGGCCATGCCCGCTCCAATGATCACAATTGACGGTTCCTTGTCACACAAGTTCAACATACAGTCCTGCATGGTGCACACTTCAGCTTCATTCTTACGCGTTTCACAGTTGCTATCGGGTTTCTTTTTGGAATAAAATCGTTTTACATAATTTTGCAGAAGTGTTCTTTTATTTGCATTACACACAACATATCTACAACAAACACGTACAAATAAATAAACATTACGTCAAGACCAAGTTGCTGTTTACTTGCCGTCCGCTTGTCAAACCGAACGATACAATTTTGTAGCCAAACATATTAATTTTACAGGAATTTACATTACAATATCCAAATACATTTTTCCAAACTGTCAAATCAATGGTGCTAGTGTTTTGTTTCCAACTTGCTTACCCAACTACCTACCTATATTAACTAGTTAAAATAATAATAATAACATATGTGTACTATAAAATTGCTAATTTAAAAACAAAACAAGAATAATAGAATTATTTCGATTTTTCCGTTGACGTTTCTAAACGTTTGGCATCGTAGGTTGGCGTGATTTTATTGATGTTACATTTCTCGTTCATAACAGTGCTGATTATTTTGGTATCGTTGGCGGTCTCTTCGGCGAAAATTTCATCTGTCAGGCTTGAAATTTCCCTCCAGGCGAATTCAATGTCTCTCTTCTCTGTGTGTCGACTGCAGACGACAAATCTTATAATCAGCTTGCCTCTATACGTGGCGGGAATCACGTAAATGTTCTTTCTCGCTTGCAGTTTGTCCAGTAGACTTTTCGTCTTGGGATCTTCACCTTTGATTCGGAAACAGACCAGCCCAAGACTCTTGGTGGTGACCTCAAATCTAGAATCATTCGTGACCAGATCAGCGAAATATTCTGCCAGGGAGATGTGGTTTCTGATGAAATGTCTGATGCCTTCGACTCCGTAACTCCTCAGCACGAACCAGACCTTCAATGAGCGGAATCTTCTTCCCAATGGGATTTGCCAATGTCTGTAGTCGGGTGCTTTGCCCTCGTGTTGATGTTGCAGATATATTCTGTCCACGTTGAAGGCTTCCACGAGATACTTGGCGTTCTTAACCCACAGCGCGGAGCAATCAAAGTTGACCAACATCCATTTGTGTGGATTAAAATTGAAAGAATCAGCGAATTCGACGCCTTTCATCAGATGACGGTATTCGGGACAAGCGAACGCTGCTCCTGCGTATGCAGCATCGATGTGAAGCCATACGTCTTCTGCGTTGCAAATGGGGCCGATTTCCTGCAGATTGTCGAAGGCACAAGTGCCAGTCGTTCCCAGAGTGGCGACAACGTAGCAAGGAATCAGACCATCGGCTTTGTCTTTTTCGATGGCTTCTTTCAGTGTTTCGCCTCGGAGGCAACCATATTCGTCAGAGGGTAGGAGTCGCATCGGCATGGAACCGAGGAGACCAGCTTTCTCTACGGACGAGTTCGATTGATCAGATGTATAAGCTACAAGTTTTGCTTTGATGGCTCCGTCGTCCATATCAGGATGAGATCTCTTGTAGTGTTTGACTTTGCGTTCTTTGGCCGCTAGTAGACCAACAAGTGTAGTTTCACTGGCAGATCCCTGTAGGAAATTGGTGTTTTAAGTATTGTATTCAAGAGTGGAATATTTGTCAACATAAGTTTATACGATGTGATGTTTTGTGAAATAGTTATAATACATTTAAGTACCTGCAGAACACCTCCTCCATGTCCCTCTGTACAGTTCAGGAATTGTTCAGGTAAACCAAGCAATTTGCCCATCCAGTCCATCATCACGACTTCCAATTCTGTACACGCGGGTCCGGATATCTGTAAATAAACGTACAGCTCATTTCACTGTGTGTGTGTAGAGAAAGTCTGAACGATTCACGGCGTGTCAAAATGTAATGATGACATGCGGTAAAGATTTTCATAAGACGAAGAAAACTTTTACTATTGATTACGCGATAATGTAAATAGTTTACTTTCATTTACTTACTCTGTACTATTGATTTATGAGATAGAATCAAACATTTGAAAGAATAAATAGGAATGTAATACATATAAATATATATTTACCCAGCTGAATCCGATACAGGCGATACCAGCACTCATCATTTCACCCACAATGGCCGGATAACTGTTGGCCGTGGGGTAATAGGCGTGGAATTGTGGAGAATGCCAGTGAGTTACCTGTAAAATGACCATTATGCAATATCCCTACAACCAGGTGTCTATGCTATAATTTAAATTGCATTATAACGATATGTTTTGTTATTAACATTGCAGAAATGTCAGTATTGTTATAATGTTCTGTGAATGGATTACATTGAAATAGTTTATAGTGATTCTGACGTGTGCATTAATCTCTTTTATGTAGGGTGGGTAATGTGAATTTTACTTACGCCAGGCATAATCACTCTGTCCATATCCTTCAGGATCTCTTGCCATGATTCTCCTTGGTACGGAGTTTCACTGGGGATCAGAGCCTGCAGGTAACCAGGCTGGACATCAGGAAGTACCGGTCTACAGAAAGAAATATAAACTATGTATAGCATGTTCCTCGAAATAATCTAAAATTACACAATTTCTGACGCATACATTCATGCAACATATTGATAATTTTGTTTACAATACATTTATTTTTCAAATGATTTATGTAATATTTAAATGTTTGTGTAATACTTCAAAACAACGATAAAGTCATTGTTAACAGATGAGGAAATAATATAAAGTTTAAATAAATAAATATTATACATTAGTACAATTACGAAAAAAATAATTAACATTATGTTGCTATTGAAATTTTTT
The DNA here is from genome assembly GCA_022063505.1 of Calosoma granatense. Lineage (NCBI taxonomy): Eukaryota > Metazoa > Arthropoda > Insecta > Coleoptera > Carabidae > Calosoma > Calosoma granatense. Next base: position 4,378,254 of record JAGJTL010000183.1, on the reverse strand, counting down.
TGTTAATTACAAAGTAATTAGTTCCCAATATGTATATTCATATATTTTATTAGTTTGAGAGAAATACTGCTGCGTAGAAATATTCTTTATCCTCAAGTGTCGAGTTAATTATATTAATATTGCAAAATAGACGGGTGTGAATCACTTCTAATTATACATATTTGTATTGTATTGCATTGTATTGCGCGCGATTGTTATTTTCATTAATTAATTTTACTACTGTTTCATCATAATAATTTCAACTGTTTATCTCTTGTTGAAATCTGCACTATACATATTTAATTTTCAGTTAAAGATGAATGAATTACGACGAATTATATAAAATGAAAATCTTCACATTATAACTTGTGAGAGAATATTAATTCAAGTAAACTATACATGCATATTTT
>JAGJTL010000183.1:4362767-4377800 GCA_022063505.1 Calosoma granatense | reverse complement strand
CATTTATAATAATAAAATAATAAATAAACTTACTTGTCTCTAATGTTATCCAAATAATCGGCGATGTAATCAACGCTCGCTTTGGCGAACTCACGGAACTGTTCTGAATCCATTGTGATCAACAAAAATAAACGTTACAAGTAATCAAGAGATTTACTGATTGACGAGGAAGTGCAGCGCTTGTTGATGTTATTCTGTGAAACTACTACGGTGTAGTTATGATGAGAGTACAAGTGCGTTATGGTATTTCGGCTCGCTTTCTATGTTGAACGAAGGAAGTATGTCGCAAAACAGACAACACAACAACCAAACATACAGACAGACCGACAGACAGACAGACGAACAACACTCTTTGATGAGAACACTAGACTATATGAACGTGGCGACGTTTCGCTAACCGTTTTTATAAGCAACCACTATTTTGCAAAGGAGAACTGTGTTGAAAAAGTGCCCTTCGTGCAAAGCGTAACACGTCGTTCCGTTCTGCGCGGTAAACCAAGAGAATGGAATAACTGAAGGAATCCTTCGTCAAATACGGAAATATTTACGTAATTTAAACGAATATTTATGTATGTGTTAGTATTGCTTGCTGTTGCTACTACTGCTGCCTGATGTTGTTGTACGACTGAAGAACACACACAACTGGATGCTCTGTGCAATAGATTCTTCAAGTATATATACCATTCACCACTACTGTTTTTATTGCCATTGGCACATACATTTGATAATACGCGAATTTTTGGGCTAAATTTATTTCTCCTCATATTTGATAAGTAAATTACCATGAATTATTGTTTAAATTTTCCCATTGTCATATAACTGAATTGTAACATAATCTGACGACAGTAATGTTTTACTTGACTTTGTATTGGTAATTTATTTAGTGTAATTTAGATTAAACATTAATATTATCTGTCGGTACTGTAGATATTGTTTATTTACTCCATTGTAATATGCTTCCATATGTTGTGTGGATTCAAGAACAGAAATGTAATTAATTTTACATGCTTATGCAAATATGTGATATATTGGTTAACTTAAATCGTTAATTTCATATCATATATTTCAAGGTGTGCATTACATAACGCCATATATTTTATGCCAATTTCGTTAAAATTTCAGATGATTATGAATAATTTTTATTATAGAAATTTTGACATACGAATAACTTTTTATTACATTAAATTCTTTCAAATTCATGCATAATAATTGTGATTGTTGATATTAATTCAATATAAATTGATTCATACAAAAGGAATATTCATGGAAAATTATGACAAATAATTGTTTTTTGGAAACCATTTGCAGTGTGTAACATAAAAAAACCATAATTTAGATAAACATTTGTTATTTATTTAAAACGATAAAAGTAACATTTTTGTTTCTGCAGTTCGGGAAAATTTTCGCCAATAGATAATAATTAGTTTAATTATTATCGTGTGTATGTAATTATGTATATAAGTGTATCCTTCACATTCAGTTGCATTGACCTATATACAAGTATGTATACACAGTGGAATCCGCTTATAGTGAACTCGCATATAGTGGAAACTCGCTTATAATGAACGCATACACTGAGTTCCAACTAAAAATATATTTCATCTAAAATATGTAGGTCAATTCGCATATAATGAACTCGCATATAGTGAACGTCCGGATATAGTGGACTAAATTTACTCTTAAGTTCACTATATGCGAAGTCGAGTCTGTTGTCAATGAATGTATTTTATGTTAACATCTTTAAGAGTTAAAGTAATACGTATGCTAGTCTAGAATTGCAGTTTCATGTATACTGTGTCAGTTTATCGTGTGAAAATCGGTGTGTTTCTAAATGTAATTTAAAAATAAGAAACGTCCTTCATTTATAATTTGATAAATTCAATATTATTGAAGACACTGAGAATGGTAGAACTCAAGCACAGATTTGTACAAAAATGAATTTGTCAAAATCTACCAATTCTAATATGTATTTATAAAAATGTAATCTTTTGTTTAAAAAAGTGATAAGTTTGATTTGGTTTATTTATAAACATGCATGTATGAATAGAATATATGCCAAAAAAAAATTTGAATTCATGTTATCTGTAGCAACTAGACTAATATTATTTTCCAAAATATGATTTTTAAATTATATAAATTCATATCTTCAGGACTCCGTGAAAAAAAATTAAGATAGAATGCAGGGAAACCAACGGCTAAACAAGCGTCGTGTGATGCAGGCTTTATACAAGCACCCCGCGTAGGTTCTCATATCACTTGCGATCTGGGATTCCTATATGTGAGCTGTTGTCACAACTTACAGTCTTCAATTCTTGTGCGTATTCGTGTTTATATCGTTAATTTAGATCAAATGTCTAAAAGACATCTGCTAGAAGATTGGATTAGTGGCCAACCAGAATTACGAATTGAAAATAAAAAGATATTTTGTCAAACATGTGTAAAAACGGTAAGTATTTATAATTATTTGCAGGTTATGTAGTGTGTATGGTTGTCAATAATATTTAGTAATAAAATATAAATGTGAACAAAAAAATATAAAATATAAATATTAACATAAAAATATAAAATATAAATATTAACTGTTTTGTTCTGTTTATATGTGAAATATATTTAATAAAAAAGTTTCTATAAATTATTTATTTCTGCTTTTTTAAAACTTTTTTTGCTTATATGATTGCTTTTTTTGGCAAAATGTTAAACTTTTTTAAGCACTTTTTTCTTCAAAATCATTGCTTAATTTTCCGGTCTGTACTCATTATATACATACATTTATTTGCATGATAATTATGCAAAAATTGTTAACTGTCCACGCATGAAAGTATTAATTTAATTCGATTCTAGAACATAATTCGTTTCAGCATGTGTGTATAATCTTATTACAGTATATGGTACTATTGTGACTAATTTATATTTTTGAACATATTTTTGGTCATTAGTTGCCTAATAAATGATTCAAAATTTGGTAAATTTATATAAACCACATGACAGTAATGGTAGGATTTTTTTTGCATAACATTTCAACAGGAAAATTGTTGGGAATTTTCTTTGAATAAAATGTAATAGTTTTTCATATCTTTAACAATGTTTGTCCATAAATTTGTTGATATTATTTACTTTCGTTTATAAAATATGTTTTGCTATTAAAAACATATATTTTTGTATATAATTGTCTTATCAGAGTAAGTTAAAAAGGTGTATTATCGGTATTCCGAATGACCAACCACACAAAAACAGTAAACATTATTGATAAATTATTACTGTTAACTGGTAGTTAATTCTGCAATCGCTAATTTCAACTAGCCCAGTGTAAATATTGCTGGAAATTTTTAGTAATCATTTATTTAAATAACGGTATATTAACCTTTTGAAACTAGCAAATTGGAAAAACAAATTGTATGCAAGTTGATTAGCATTAACGATTGGAGTTTCTTCAACTTTTCTTGATTTGGTTTTATAATTTTTTATCGGTACAGGAAGTATTGTTCACGCGTATGTATGTTGTATTTATCATTCTCAGTAAAGTGTGCGTAAGCCTTATATTAATGCCTTGTATTGATGTAGCTTTTTAATGAGATTGAAGTGGCCGTTCATTGCTGTATTTGATTATGTAAAACTGGTCAATATAAGTAAATTTCTACTTGTCCTTGGCTGATTGTCATGATCAACACAGCCGAGTACTGTTGCGTTGCACAACACATTGAATTGCCCGCGGGCATATCTTAGTTTTATTTTAGTAAAAACCTAACATAAAAACAGCAGTCAAGTAATCATGGTATTATCCATGGTACGACATTGACAATGTGTTGTATTCAGTGTCATTTCTGATTTGTTAATTAAATAAATTGCTTGTTTCAATTATATACATCGCTGGGAAATTTCAATTGAACAGGAATTTCCTACGGCAGATGGTATGTTCTATTAATAGAGAAGAAATTGTTATTAAATTATTTTTAACTTCATCATCATACACATAAATATAAAACTACAAATTTTAAATATATTTCAATAGCACACAATGTTATTACAATAATTTAATAAAATATTAATTCAATGAACGTTTCACAGTTGATTTTTGAACTTTTTCCTAATAAAAATTTTATATAAACGTAACTCTGATTTCTCCAATGATTTTAAGGAAAATTCAATGAATTTCCGGGTTTTCTGTAGATTTTCTCGTACATGCATCCAGATTTCCACCGGAGCGAGTGAGCGAATATTCGCTATGCTAATCTGTGCTGGCATTTCTACACCTGAAGTCGGATTAAGAATCTTATACTTGACTTCTGTATTGAAAATATGATCTCGCATCGAATTAGATCCGCCACCGACTAACCATTTAATCAAATATGGTCCCATGTGACTTTCTGCAATGTAACAGAGTATGATGGAATATATAGTTGATTACTGTTATTTTTGAATGAATCTTGCAGGAAACACTGGTGTACATTAATGCACTTGAACAATGTACTATACATAATGAAATGTTATCACTCATTATAGACAACGATGTGATTAGAAGAATAAATATAGAATATGCTGTATCAAGCAAGTAATTAGTGTTGTATAATGTGTGTCTCATTAACATTAGTATTCAATTGCTAATTTAATTGTCTGTTGAATACATCGTTTATATGTACATATGTGAACCTTTCATGGTCGTGTTTAATAATAGTGATTATTTTCGGTAATGAAATTAAAACATGTGCTTAAAAGTGAAATTTAAATATGAAATATTATCAGTAGAATGTTTTTACATAAATTATTCTATAACATTGTACAGATACGAATATACTGAATAAATGGTAAAGAATAAATGAATAGACTATTCTACTTCAATAGTGATTACCTATAAATTGTGTCCAAATCATTCGCTCATGTATCGGCACCGTATATAGCACAGATTTGGAAACAATATCCCAGAACGGATCATTTCTCGACGGAATTTTTATTTTCAATCGGCGTGGACATTTTGTTGGACTGATAACTTTGTTCGTCTTGCAAATACACTTGGACGTCTCCCAGTCGTCAGGCAAATCGACCGGTAACAACATGACATCCTTCATACGTGTCGGTTGTATGGATATCTTCAAGAAGAAATCGCCCACATCTTTGTTCGAGTAGAAGATCCAGATATCTTCTACTTCGGCACTCATGCAATATAGTTTTACACTGATTGTGCCAACACCATTTTCGTCACATTCTATTTTAGTCGCTTTAGTTTGTATAGACCGCGGCCGTATAGTGTCCACAGCATCTTTCCAATTGTATAATTTGATAGTAGTCATGTTCGCGGGATTGCTATATGTGTAACGGATTTCATAGGTGGCTGTGGCAGGATATGGTGATGTAATGATTAGTTGACGTTCTAAAATACTGTACAACATCATTGGTACATTGAAACACATATGCTCCTCGGAGAAATCCGGTTCACCCGTTAAATAATAGACGAGACTCTTGGAATACGCTTGTCGTGGCGTATCGCCCGAAAATAAAATGACTGCTTTCACGGGGTATATTTTTCTCGCTTGAAATCGAATTTTGAACAGTATCGATTTACCAGCTTTCACCTTCAAGTTTGGCTCCGCTATAATACTGAAACAGTTCGTTTCGTTGTTGAGGAACTCAACGTCGTAGAAAATGTCTACGGAGTTCGGATTACGGATTGTGATTTCACGCTGTTGAATGCCGCTGAGATTAACACGGAAAGATATGTCATCTTTCGGTACCAAATTCGGAAATGCGTCGTACATGTAGGTTAGTAGAATTATGATATGCACAGGACACGGATGGACAATTTCGTTGGGAGTAAATGTGAAACTGGTTTTGATGAGGAACCACGCGTTTTGCAGCTGTGCAGCATTATGGAACGCCTTCACCGGACTGTCAACTTGGACGTAGATATTCTTCAAATTGTGCATCAAGTATGGACAGTGTTCTATGGTGATTGCAATTAACGCTAAGCCATCGGAGAAATCTGTGGTAAAATTTTTAAACGTTCGTGGTTCAAGAACAAACTTGTCCGGACGTTTCGCGTCCAGTTCCATAAGTTCAAGTCGTTTGCTGTTGAAGATCGACGTACACCATGACAATAGCAAGGATTCACTGTTAGTTTCTGGTTTAGTTAGTACTTGTGAATGAACTAAATGTGACGCTCGCCGTTGATTCAACGCTACGTGTGATAACATCATCGTTTTAAATATTTGCAGCAAGAGATCGAGCCATGATTGCGTGGCTATTAGACGGAAAGTTACCCGATCAACTGGCTGTTGTTGTGGTTTATGCTTTTCGATACGGACTTTCGACAAGTGTATTAGGTAATCAGCGTACGACAATAGGTGGCGGGCTCGTACATGGGGCATGTTTGCACCTTGGGTTTTCAAAAAATTCAAAACGTTGGTATAAGTGGCGTGATAATAATTTACACGTTGGACTTCATCTTCAGGTATTTCGCTACAAGAGCAGAATGGTCATTAGTAATTGAGGAACTACATAGTCCATATGTGATAACAACTTACCGATTTATTAAAAATTTTAGTATACTAAATCCAGCGATATTCACCATGATACGAAGCAACACCAATATTTGCTTGTAGCCACAATCACTGGATCCATGTCGATAGATTCCGCTCAAACAGTACGGAATAAAGTGTTGGAAATTCCTATAGAACACCTGGTTGAATAACCATTTCTCAGTTGTACGCAATACCCGACGCATATACTTTGCGTATTCACTCTTGTTACTATTCGATGGGAAATTTGGAAAATGAACGACGTCTGGTACAATATTCATCTGGATGCTCTGGTAAGCGTACGTCGTCAATAAACTGTTATCTGCACATCCTGTCACAATTACGGTACATTCACCGCCACATGAACAACTGATTATTAACTTTGTCGCGAACGACATCTCCTTGTATGATGAAAAACGTAGTTTGACTTTTAAATTTTTGTACATATACATATCGACGACGGATACTAGTTCTTCCATGAAACTCACTTTGATTTGTTCAATTGCACATGTGGTTTGAATGGAACAATTTTCCAAGTGATACGAAGTTGACAAATTAAAATCCTGGTTGGTGACTGCTTGCAGTGGTACTGGCGGCAGATAAACACATGCAGGTGCATTGAACGTGGCCTTATGGTATTTGGCTCTGAGTTGGAGATAATTGAATACAGCTCCGTCGTTATAGTCTTTCAAGTAAATAGGAAGATTCACCATATATTGACCAGGTTCTGAAGGAATGAAATTCACATTCAACATTATATCTCCTTCAGGTTCTATTGCAAAGTTCATAAAAGTATCTTCAGTGTTCATTTCTCCACCAGACTTACGAACCAAATCAAAATGTGGTTTCAAATCTTTAATGTCAATACTAAAGTGTACAGTACTCTTGGCGTCGTTCCTAATTTTGATCTCGTAACTGGTAAACGATCGATAATTTTCCAGTGGATGATACTTAAACTTGAAGAACATCTTTGAAAATCTCAGAATATGGCGTGAACTTATAGAGAAGATACTTAGCACGTGTATTTTATGTTTGACTTTTAAATGTTCGATATTTTCATGATCGTAAGTGCTGTAAGAAAAAGTTTTATCGAAAAGATGATCATCATTGATAACAAAACTTGAATTCTTACCCGAGATAATTTTCTAGATATGTTACGTGTAACAAGGATTTCTTGTCGGTAGCTATTGCTGGCCCCAGAATCTCATTTATGATTACAGGAAGATAACAGTTGTTCATGCACACGTCCAGTGGGAAGAAATGTAGAAACATCGAGACACTTTCGCCTGCCTTTAGTTTTAAATCCTGATTTCTATGGTCTTCTGCATTGATATCCATGGATCTACAAACTCTTAGTTCAGGAAACGACTCGTCCTGGAATCTCACATGGATTTCTGAATGTCCATTGTTTTGCACACTGAATGGAACAATGTCGAAAGACTCTGCGGATATTCGTCTCATTTGAATCTCATTGGGTTTGAAGTTTATTTGAGGAAAATCAACGGAACCACATATTTTGAAGGATATATCTTTGCGTTGTTGAAACGATACATCAACGGTACATTCAAACTTGATAAATGCTTTGAAGAGCATTATAATTTTAAGGTCCAAATCACTGCGACCTCTGATTTGACCACTGGATGGCATGATAATGATGCCTGGTATGGGTTTCGGGTTCTTGATAGAGAACAGTACGTCTTCTTCTTCGTAATTCCTTAAGGTGTTGGTGACGATGGTTGTAATGTTGAGTGGAATGTGTGGCACGTTGATTTTGCTTTCGGTGAATTTCACTTCACAACTTTCCAGACTTGCTGTTACTTCTAAATTTGTGGTATTACCGTCTTCACATGAGATACTGAGTTTGCCCGATGCACGTTTTGTGAAATCTGGCGTATAGTATATCTGACAAGTGATGTATCTATTTTGTGGGACCGTTCCGCTCATTGGTTCTACTGTAAAACAACACGTCGATGGAACGGACCATGTGAAGTGTACAGTATCGTTTAATATATTGTACAGATTAACATTTTTCGTGCTACACTTGTTTGTATCATCGAATTCGATAGAGTTAGCTTCTAGAAGGATACTAGGAAGTACTACGTCCGCTTGGAACAGAATCGGCTGCACATGTAGATTGTTAAGGTACACATTTAAAATGGTATTGAATCGTCCACTTGATGTGGGCACGAAAATAATATTTCTCTCGACATGTCTATTCCCTTCCAATATGAAATGTTGTGGCAGATTTGGAAACACTGATTTCTCTCCCAAATCGTGGCTTCTTAGTAACACTTTGACGCGGAATAGATTTTCATTTGTTATGTAGATTTTGAACTTTGATTTACTAGATACTAACACCTAGAGTAAACAGATTCCATAGGTAACACGAGTAAACAATACGAGTAATTGAAGGAAATATGTAATATACCTTGCCGATATTTACAACTGTTGGTTTGATCTTGACAAAGAATATTTGTATAGGTGTTAGAAGCGGGAATTCATTGTGTATAGGACTTGTGTATTCTGTAACTGTAGCTGAACGAGCCTTTGTACCCACTTTACCTAGCAACTTGAATTCATTAATTTCATAATCTAACAGCTTTGGTTTCTCATAGATGCAGGTTCCTAATCTTTCTCGTCGCAGTGAGTTTATATACATTGAGTAGTAACTGTTGTTTTGTTGTTTCTTGGCAACTTTATCTGTTGATAAAATGTACTCATCATCCACTTCTGTTACTAATCGTGGCATTGCAGCGAAGATGGTTCTGCAACTAAATTAAATCTGGTATCTAAAAAGATAATTTAATCAAAAATGATGTGACAGTTACTTGACATTCTTCTCACGCCACGGCCGAAGTGATGTCGGTCGATCATTTGGAAAGGCAATTAGTGCGTCATCTTTTTTCTGACAACCAATCATCGCCATACGAGGTTTCGCGATATCCGTTGAAAACCGAACATTATCCGTCAGCAAACCCACTTCGTGTGTAATCATCGGTGTGATACCCTGATTGAATTTTGGTTTTAACTTGTTCCCTTCAATGATCACATCACCGTCCACCTGCACCTCAACATTCCCCACAACAACGAATTCTTTTTCCTGTTTGACGGGTTGATTGTAGTACAACAGTTCAAAGGACATTGCATTCCTGAGAGATCCACCAGATTTCGGGGATACAGTCACGTTGATTTCAATGTTCTTTCTGGAAGGAATAAATCCGTTCGAAGGATTCGCATCGATGAACGCCACTTTCTTGTATTGGAAGTATATCGGCAGTGAGTATGACCGATTGTACAAGGTCAGTTTACGTTCTGTTTTGGTGTTAATCAATATTGAGCCCAAGTTCAGAAAGGATGGTCGTATTTCTACATCCACAGGTTTGACTACACCGTATAGACATATTCGGATGTAACTTGAGAAACTGGTATCAATTAATTTTTGTGGGGTCGTTGCCAATTCAGTTTGTGTATATTCTTTCATTGGTTCTACAATGGAAATATATGTTCCTTCGTAAATACCATACACATTTCTGTAACTTTACTTAAAATTACCTGTAGTTAATGTTACATCACTCATATTCACCGCATCCGTAAATGACGTTTCATATTCTAGTTTTAATTTTTGTGGTGTTGTTAACATTTTATCTACGTTCATGCTTTCCAGTCGCATGATTCTGTAGAATACAAAGAAAACCTTCTCGTTGTTTGTATCTACATTCTTTGGTTCGAAACTGAAAGAACAGAAGAATTATTTTATAAGAAATTTTTCAAATGATATTTAGTTGATTTGGTAGACCTGATTTTGATTTTACGTTTTTCGTTTGGCTCTAGGTATCCATCTATTGGTGACAAGTGAAAACTATCGTACATGGGTTCGATCTGTCTTGCTTTTTGGAACGTCTATAATAATATAAAAATCTTAATTCCAATATACAGCAGTTTATCAAAATGATTTACCATAATTTCATAGTTATACTCAGGAACTATTATGTACAACGCTTTCAAAGTGTTGAAATTCAGTATGACAACTGACTCGGTACATTTGCAAGCTCCGTAGATCCGAGGGAACATAATTGGTGTAAAACACTCGGTGTAATCGTTAGGTTGACATATATACAACTTGGGTGTAATCACATTCACAGCTACGGATATCCGGAACGGATGTTCACACTTGATCCAGATTTCTTTTACGAATCTTCCTTCCTTAAACCCGATGAAATCAATTTCTACAAGTGTAGAACCATTAGCGGGTATGAAACCCTTCAGTGGTTTCACTACAAGATCCAATTCGTTATCCGCCAAGTCGAACTCAAACTTGGCCATTCTGTACCCTTTATTGCCGAGATAGACTGTTTTCAGATGAACTGAAGAACCAGCATTGACTGTGCCGAAGTCTATGAATCGTGGCATGGAGTATATATGTCCCGAAGATATATATCTAAGAAAGTTTGAAGATCTCTTTATTATTGTATTAACAAACAAGTCTAAAACTTACACTTGAATATCGTAGTTCATAAAATTATCATTGATAAATATCGGTAATTGTGCCTGCATCACACATGAACGTGTGAACGTAAAATTTATCCATATAGTAACTGTTAATCCACAACTTAACGTAACTCCATGAAGAGGGTTTTCAACTTTAAACGACTACAACAACAAGAGAAACAAACTCTTAATACCCATGATGCATCGTATTATTGGCACTACGCGTACAAATGAAGTTGGATCCCTTGTTCGTATAGTAACAGGTTTGAATGACACATTCTGAAACACAATTTTCTCGCGGAAGAATTTTCCCTCGTAAGCGTTTTTGAGTATCAGTGCTTTTGGCGTAATTCGTACACCGTTAAATTCCAAGTATTTTTCTTTGTTCTTTTTGCCTATATCACCTTCCATTTTAATAATTTTTCATTCTATACTATGCGAAAAGTGTTTTGATTGACATTTGTTGTACCTGTCAAATGGTTTGACAACTGCGAAATATGTTGCATGGCATACTGTGTTTTGTAATTAGAGTTATTTTGTTTTATAGTTTAAAATATTTCAAACCTTTAGTGTAAATATAACTATAGAGAGAAAAATATTGGTTGGTTGATATGAAATATGAAAAGTCAACCAGCAGCTCTGGTGATGTTGCTAGCTGTGCCAGCTCGTGGCGCTAGTGTTGGCAGACTCTACAATCAATCACCAGTCAGTTCCCCCTCTCACCCTCTACTGCAACCCTGTGGGCTACCCGCGGGACTCGCTTTTACACCGCTGATGGGGAATGATTAATGAGACCAAAATCAACATGGCTTCTCCACAGTACAACGACAGGCGGTACACACACATACGTACGTACATACACACGCACTCTTCTACATACGCGCACATGCACACACACGTATGTATGTATGATGAGGGTGGATGAGCTACCGAGACCAGATATTGAGAACACAGCGGTTATTGTATTGGTAACAATGAATTGTAATTAGTTATCAATTGGCGTTTCGTTGTTGTTGCTGTTGGTTAGTTGATACATGTGTATGTGTGTAGACGCAGATGTTTTAATTCTACATACGTTCCTATTGAGAAGACCTTGGCTTTGAATGGCTACTATATTAATTACAATGTGATCCTACTGTGTTTGATAATATGCTGTTACATACAACAAACCTACTGTCTATAACACGATTTAATAATCTTGTTAAAAACAGCATTATAATGTAACAGGCATTAAAATAAATAGTATTAAATATAAAAGTAAATTAGTGTAATTGTATATCATCCAACAGCACGGTATTATACATATATTCAAAGTAAAATGATTTATAAAACTATCTGATATTTGAATCTAGCTCTTAGTTAGGTTTTATTCTTGTTTCAACTGGTCCGGTTGAGAACACTGCGGATCTATTATCTCGGTAAAGTTACTGGTTCGCTTCGTGAAAATCAGATCGGATCGAAGGAAGATCGCTGTCTCGGGAGATCATGATTCTTTTATGGGCAAAGAGGCAACATGGAAGGTTTAGTTCAGGCCCAAAGGAATACACCGAGATACATGGAGCCAACAAGCTACATACATATACATGTAACATCAGTCAACAGAAAACAACAACTGTAGCAATAGTAACAGATCCATGGAACTTTGTAATAAACGGATACACCTACAAGTTATTCACAAAAGAACTCGGCAAACAAAACAGTGTTCTTTATGTACATCATCAACACGGCGCACATCCTCGTATACTTCTGTTGTGTATTCGCCGGGTATTACAAGAGAATAATTTAGCATCCAGCAGCAGAGATTGTGAACATTCGTGTGCCTTGGTGCAAGCTTAATGGCACAACGAAGCCAACTGACAACCAGAAATACGGTTATTGGGAATTCTAAAACTTTCATTATTTCATCTTTCAACGTTACCTGCATAGACATTCGTGAAACGCAGATACAATGTAAAGGTATTGTAATTATTTAAACATATAGAATATTTAATACACGCAAATATAACCAAATTATTATATACATTATGTTTTAATTTGTCGCAAGATGTTTTACTGTAATTGTTGCAAATTATCCGAAAATAATATGATGTGTTTATTCCGTGCGAGTAGAGCCGGGTGTGTTATGTTGGCACGACTGGCAGTGTAGCGCGGATATGATCCGGAACCCCGCACACTGTAGTGTTGGCAATATGCTCTGCCGGAGTAGTGACGAGTCCCCGGAGTCAGTTCCCCCATTGTGGGGTGGCTCCACACTGCCTGAAGACTTGTACTCCATCTTCGTGACGGCTCAATGCTTCTTAAACCACCCCCGCCCCCACTCTTCACCCGTTACCACCGCCCTTCCCGCGATAGTACTGTTATACCAGTCAACAATATTGTCTCATATATTTGTTACGTTTTTTTTTATTTGTGATGAAGTGTGAACCACTTTTAGTTTGAAATGGCCACTGGAAATATCAACCATGCTACCCTGATACTTATAAGTTTCATGTGTGTTTCAATTTGTTGAAATGAATATTTTCTTCTCACTTTTCTATAGTTATCTTTTTAAAATCAAACTGTCTATCATTTTCAGTCATTACGGAGAAATATACTACGAATAGAGTGTTACAAACACGCGATCAGAATGAAAACAAACACAAAAAAACGTTGTTTTAAAACAAAAGATATATAGCACTTTACTGTCGACGAACTTCTCGGAACAGTAAAAGAGTTAATTGCAAAAAGTTCACGTACGTTTCTTGTAAACTTTGACCGTACGAAATGAAGACATTGTTACTTTCTCTTCTCACGATATTATATTTGTGCGTTTGTTTGTAAAAAGTCGAAAGTTTTCCGCTATCTTCATAATGACACACATACATATAATTAAAACATATGCTCTATAATTGTCAGTATCATTCCTGACTTGCAAAGAAAAATATAGTATAATAGTAGACAAATAGAGTAGTTTCATTTTCAAATAAATATATATTATTAACTAAAAATAATTTGTTACATGTTTAAAGTATCATTACTTGAAATATAAGACTACTATATGTTACCAATGTATGCATACTATTTTTTTTATTAACGAATTAATATTTTTTTAGATTCATTTTAAAACTCAGTAATGGAGAAATTATGCATTGTATATTTTCTGTATAGATTTATTAATAATTATGACAGTATCTTATAGGACGAAAGGTGAGTGTATATCTAATTGATTTGTTCAACACTTATCACTGATCACTTGTTGATGATGTAACATTCAGCAATAGTGGACGGTCACGGTTATGGCTGCTGTTACCCATTGATTATCGCCTCGAACTTACAGTTGCAAACAAGGCCAGTTAGTAAAACCTAGAAAGTTCGCGATGTGATAATATCCAGAGAGTTTTATAGACGGAAATCGGTAATGAACTTGGTTTATTCATTACAACACAAATGTCTCAAAGTCGTTCAAATACCAGATACACTCTATTCAAACAGCGAGCACGAAAAAAGATATTTTACAAGTTCTGGTCGTTCTCACAAAACGGCAAATAGTTAATGTACCGCTTGCTATTTCCGATCAGTACTGCCGATATTGTCGTGTGTGTTCCGGGGGTGCCTCTCAAGGGAGTTTGCGGACTCCAGCAGCAAGTAGCGAACTCTCTGCTTCACCATGTCACCATTAATTCAATTGCACGCGACCCAACACACAGACGCTTCCATGAACGGCGGCAGGAACGGTTTGTTAAATGAATTAGCTACCAGGCCCCCTTTGGGTCTCAGCGCGCGCTCGTTCGCTCGCTCGCTCCTCACGCCTTCTTACCGCCCGCCGCCGCCCCCTCGACGTACTCATCTAATATTTAATAATTAAAAATTATGGAGCCCAAAGCGAACTTGGTATTCATGCAAAGAATTTTTCGTTTTTCTTTCTGTGCGTTTGGTTTTTTGATCGGCTAGGGAGTAAGAAGTTCATTTTCGTTTCCAAATTGCCAACGGAGGATGAAGCTGGTGATTATGTATTTATGTGCAGCGCGCACGGAGAGAGTCAAAGACATCGGACAGA
>JAGJTL010000183.1:4344022-4355916 GCA_022063505.1 Calosoma granatense | reverse complement strand
TATTTAACCTTATTATTGATATAAGAAGTATCATTGATTACAAAGAATTTATCTGTTTACTCATAGATACATATTACCTCCTTGATCTAGCATAATGGTTTCTAAACATGTATAAACCTATATTGAATAATTATCTAAGTTAAAGAATTGGGTGCCCCTTTGGTAATATTTCTCTACCGCCGTCTTTGAACCAGTGCAGTGCGTTTAGCCACCACGATGGTTGATGGTCCCGGTGGCTGTTTACTTTCCTTTTTACGGGACGCGTGTCAAAAAGGCGGTCGACGTGTTGGTCGTGTGCACGTCGGATACGGCACGTGTGTACCCCAAACTCTATGGTACAGGGCTCCAGTTACCACACATACACACACACATACAGTGTATGTGCCATGCTTACGGGCATTCACATGGGAAATCAACGTATCAACAATATCGCGTTTAATCTGCAACATCTTTCTTGGCCAACGTTCACAGAACACTGTGTCGATTCACCAAAACATGTAATTGGATTTTTATCGATAGACAATAGAGTTAACAGTCGCTTTGTTCCGTGCGATTGCAATGGAATAGTTATAACCTTTTAGCTGTGCGTTGAATATTTTGAAATTATAAATGTACAATTTGTTAAACATGCTGAAGAGAATTCTACAAATACACATTACTTACATTCACACGTATAAAACATATTATTTCAACAACAATTTCTATTAACAGTTTGTGTTTGACTAAACTAGAACAAATGAAAAACACACATGGCACACTATTTGGGCTAAAAGATAAACTAATCTTGAGGACCTTTCGAAATTTAATCACTTTGAGGATAAGATCAGTAAACAAAAGCAACATTCAGTCCATCAGTCCGGTGATATGGTATTTTATTTTTGTTTCTCTTATATTCAAAGCAAAGTCAATCTGGCTAGTGTATTTACTACTTGAATATTGTCATCATCCGTTAGTAATCTGTTTGAACAAAAATAAAATAGTACTCGAATCAAGGGTGGCTTTGATGTTTGTTTATCTAACAAGGGTGTGTATTGGTCCTTCAATTCTATTTCAAACGGTAATTCGCACTTTAAACACACTGCATTTGTTTTATTTCGGCAATGGAACTGTAAAAAAATCCACGCACACGGCCAGGTAACGTGAGGTGTTAAATTAATAATTAAACCATGACGGGATGCACGCGTTGTAGATGGCACCACCACCCTCTAGCGACGTCCGACGGTGACGCCGTCTCGGAAATAGGCTATGTCCGGCCGCGTGGCCTCAAACACTTGTTTAAGGGGGTGTTTGTTGCCAACCTCCCCTTCCCCACCCCATGGAACACTAGAACTAAACGCTAACACCGTTTGAAACCACTGTTCATTTCCGCTATTACGAACAATGCATTTCCTGTTACATGAATGTGTATCTTTTATATATAACAACATCCGTACATATGTATTTGTGTGGAGTATATATTCATCATGCTTTGATGACAGGGAATTATTGACTTTTTACTTTTTTGATGGTGGCACACCTGTGATTTAATATAGGGTGAGAATTTATTAATTCATATTGAAACCAGCACTGAAATAAAATCATACCTTAAAGAATTGTTTATATACAGTTCTCTACTAATAAATAACATAGTTATTTATCTTATTAATTGTTAAAAAAACTAGAATAACAAGCAAGAATGACTTGACACTATGTAAACAATAATTAGAAAGTCGTATTACGCATAATTATAATCTGCATAATGTACATCTCTCGTCGCAAGATAGAATTATAAAGTTATTTTGACTTTTTCCATATCTCCTCGTGTTCACGAGTTATGTCCGTATAATTGATATATACGACGTGATGTTTAGGGTGTCGCGTGTATTCAACCCTTATCAGACATTGTGGATCACCCACGGTTTGTTATGGGTGCTCGTGCTGAGTCCCATCTTGATGAGACAACAGCTGCACTGATGACCGTACGCTTGCCGCGGGGGCGAAACACCAAAGACCGCACTATATAACTGCTCCCGTTAAAGTTACCTAATTTTATATATATATACGTATATCGCGTGCACACACACACACATGCATACATGGTGGTGTATTAGAACACCCATCTGCCATTTGAAATGATTCACCAATAGTCTCCTGCTGTTGCTTCTGGTGTCTTCACTTTTGCGGCTGCCTGCAGAGGGAATCCATTGTAGTGTTAAGTCAACAATGCTACTGACAATGTGGTTGAAGAGTGTTCGTAGCTAGAGCTGAATAAATATCCGTATCATTAATATTACAGTCAGATCTTTGCGCTTAGAATAACCAATTCCTATCTTGATAGTTCTAACCAAACTATTTTCTATTCTGCTACCATGAAAGAACTATTCAATATTCTTTTACAGATGAACGGACTGCAAGTTAAGTCTTTTAAATCCAAGAACATTATTGTTTTAATATTGGTATTGTACGAAAATATAACAATGCCTTATTAAGCCTTGTTTCTATCATTATTTCTTGTAGTTTAATTTTCAAGAATCATAAGAAATTCTACGTTATATTTCTAGTAACAAATGATGACAGAATCCATAGCAATGAATGATGCAAGTCGATGTGCCCCGTAATGGTTTGTTTTAGTAAACAAGCATATTTCTAAATCATACACGGTATGTATGAGGGGTGGTTGTTCAGTGCGTCGAGTCGCTGACTACGGGTGGTAATACACCCAGCGCCCCTGTGCGGATCAATGACCAGAAATCACTAGAGTATGCTAACACACACCCTAGGGATTCTTAGAGCAAATATGCTTATCAATAACTGGTACAAATTAAAACTGAACTCTAAACATAAGTTCATACATACATACATCCCTCTTTGCTAACCACACTGTGGCTGCAATTCTATAACATGTTTATTCTTCTTATTACCAACTGTATGTATGTACTTTGATTTAATTATTCATATTTGAACTAAACTAACATACAAAAAATGATTGTGTAACTTGGTCTAACGATGTTTACAAATAGAAAGTTCAAAGAAACTTCTCTGCGTATGTATGTATGTTGGTAAATATGTATTTGTAAAGTAGGGTTGATAAATTTATAAATCTTTCTATGCTGGCGATATTTACGATACGTAGCTTGAAATACGACGGACATAAATGAAAAAAATCAATCAACATTCGCAATTCCGCGCACAAAAGATGTGAAATTCGTCAACGAGCTCCGGGCTTTTTGGAGAAAATGAAAAGAAATCGGCAGAATCTATTTGCATCCTGCGTTAGGGTGCGGAAATCCTTCCTTTCGGACTAAACGACCGGATTTCATTAGTAGTATGAGATAGAACATACACATATACACATATGCAAAAAAGTATATATTATTTGGTGAAACATAGAAAAATAATTGCAAAATTTAGTAGTAATACTCATATAGTTGTTGATATATATACTCCAGCTATATACGAATAAACTTCATACTTATGCATGTCGTAGTCTCATTGTGAAATACGTCGTTTTATGATTAGCCGAGGCCGAGCTAGATAGATCATTAATTAAGTTAGGATCATCATTTTACACAATCAGTGTCTATAACTAGATAAATATATACTGTACCTACAGTACATATACAAATATCTACACTTAGAAATATAAATTTACACTCTTAAATACACATACATATATGTACCGAGCATAAATACACCGTACATACGTACATCGGCCTCAAGTACCATACAACACACGAAAGCGTTTACAAAAGGAAGGGTGAGTATCACAGAACAACACGTCTGTCTGTATGTATGTATGGATGGATTTACACGAATGGATATATTAGCACGCGATCTAGACCCCTGGATCACCAGATGGCGCTCACTGTGCACCATACAGTCACATCAACACTGTATGAACAAGTGAACTGGTACGCACTCGGCTTATCACACTGGCATTCATCTTAATGTACTGCACAAATGCATCTCATGATTGTATGTACACGCACACACACGCACACTACATGAATATCCAGGACAGGACTTGTATAACAACCTAGAAAAACCATCCTTTCTCTACAAGAATGAATCTCGAATTTCGAAAGCAAGTTTAGTAAAGATCTATTTTATGAAACTATATTTCCCAAGTCCGTTTTAGTTTATCACCACACATTTCTCTATTGGAGATTAAAATATCACGAAAGCCTACCCTGTACGATTCACATTTGTTCAGCAGAATTCTAAGGGTTGAGGGGGAGGTTGGACACGAACTGATTAGGAACAAAACGGGCGTATGTGCTTTTATTCTTCCACAAACAAAACATTCGAGCCCGACTGTCTAGCATACAGACTGACTTCTTCCAACAATGGATATTCGGCGAGTTGTTGATTGAAGTCAGAACCGTCGTCGTCCTCGTCGTCTGTGTGTCTGCACGCCTCATCAAATCCGCCCTCGTTCGTTCGTACGCTCGCTGCACACAGGCGACATTTGTTTTCTAAAACTCCAGCCATTCCGCAGGGCTGATCAAATATCTTGTGCTCCCCGTACGAAATATTTGAAAATATACACTTCATCGAACCTGGTGTACATTATCTACAGATGAAGAAATGAAAATATCTTCTCGAGGTAGCAAGAAAATGAATCAGAGAATTAGTGTGGTTGTTTTGTGAGGAAAGTATTCTGTGGTTTCCAATTGAATGGATTTTGAAAGGTCATGAAAAACCTTGCTTTGCCGGTAATGATCTATTCCGCAAGAACAAAGACAATATTCGAAACTATCGTCATGTAATTGAAGGAAACTCCAATTGAATGAAATTTTACATAAACTCGTATTAATTTCTGTCTAATGAAGAATCTAATATACAAAGTAATAGCCGTAGTACTATCATCAATGCGAATTAAAAGACATCCGTATAACGGATATAGCAGACCCCCGCAGGTAAAATGGTTCGACAATCCTCGTCTCCCGTAGGGTAAATCGGTCGGTGGCAGGTGCGTTATTCGCTGCTCCCAAGTGAATTCTCCGTAATTACCTACATAGCCTACACCCGCCCCTTCACTGCCGCCCCTCTAAATCCTACTTTAGCGAGCGTGCACCCCGAAGGTGCGTCTATACGCAATCACGCTATCAAGTCTCGACAAATCTTTGCCAAAAGGTTAAGAAGCAGCCATGAATTTTTAAAAGAAGCTTTAATTTAAATCCCCCCTTACACGGTCAGCCAAAAATTTATGAACTTTAAAAAAGGTAGCTAATTAAAAGAATTTACTTTCTAAGTCTAAGGGATTATTTTATTCGTCGTTATAATAAATGCTGTTTGATTTCCTCACAAGAAAGTGTAAGATTGTGTAAATTCTTTAAATATTTATGGAGATTAGTAAAAAGTATTTCTTGTTTAAATGAAGTAAATTATTTGTAGAACAGTATTCTTACTTACTGTAGTGATAATATCCTCCATTTTGTAGTTATCCTTTCGCCCATTTTCCATTGCACATAACCTCACAATTCTATGCATAAAGAAATGAAACTACTAAAAATGCACACGCGACAAAAGAGCACTGCAAGAATAAAACACCACCGTTCACAGTACATAAATTTCACGTAATTCAGTTTTGTTGAAATATTCGTGACACAAACAAGATGGTCGTCGTAGCCAACTGCATATTCCCGAAGATATTTGTGTAAAATAATTGAATCTCACTGTACGTGGAGAATATAGCGTGTTATTCATGTGTTCAGAGTTATCAGAATGAACTTCATTTACATCTGGAAGTGATGTTTGATTTAACTTTATACGGAATTTCATCATCCGTGTTTAAGTAATTCAATACTAATTAATAATTTCAAGAGTACGTTAAGGTTATCGCCTTGTGCAAGATGTTTCCTTCAAAGTACCCGATATACTTTCATTTTACTGGTGATTCA
This sequence comes from Calosoma granatense, assembly GCA_022063505.1. Taxonomy (NCBI): domain Eukaryota; kingdom Metazoa; phylum Arthropoda; class Insecta; order Coleoptera; family Carabidae; genus Calosoma; species Calosoma granatense. The sequence continues at coordinate 4,350,034 of JAGJTL010000183.1, read as the reverse complement.
GTGATAAAGTTATTAATAATATTCATCTATTTGTAAGTAAACTTGCTTTAACTGGTAGTAAAATCTTTATAAAGAACATCCACAAACTTTTGTAGCATATTAAACTGATTACACAGGATCTCGAATGATATTGAACGGGTCGTTGTCAAGCGAATGACAGCCTGCTATATATGTGTGTGTGTGTGTGTACGTTGGCTTCTATATCTATCCCGAGTGTGTATGTGGACACTAGTTGATCCTCTTTGCTCGTACAAACAGAGCAATGTTCACCAGGAGCCAGAGTAGAATTTCGTCCCCATTTCTCGATTCATTCGTTCGCCGTGGTTATTATCAGTGACCAGGGCGCGGGGGGCAGGGCAGGGTGTGGAGGCGGTTGTGACGTGGCGGGGTGCGGCTTGCTAGTAATCAAACAGAGTGCCCCGGGAAGCCGCCCCTTGGACAATACCACCGCCGATGTAATATTCACCCACCCCGGCACAGTGCATGTCAAACTTTTACTTTCAACTCTCGATCATCAACGGAGGCATTTAACAAAACAGATTTCTTCAATTTAAAGATTGAATCCAAAGCTGGGTGAACTGGATAATCTATATATGTGTGGAGGACTAAGGGATGTTGTAGGGATATATGTAGATATATATATATATATGAAATTATAGTATGATTTACATGTCTGTCCATACTTAGGAATGAATATGTATTGACAAAGATTCAATATCAACATCACCAGCCTAAATGTATAAGTTCATATACATAGTCTTCATACCGTATTGTTGTTGGAAATTAAAATTACCAGAGCAAAAGATCAACAACAAGACGAATATGTACAATTTTGTTTTCCCCTAGCAACCAACCAGTTGCAACAGGCACGTGTTTCCTTGTGTAGCGCTCATTTGTTTCGTAACACAATCCCTGTATTATCCTAATGCACAATTCCGGGCTGGTCGAGAATAGAATATTCGATAGTATTTAGAACACACGCACGCGCGTGTGCCAGCCACTCGACAAAGATTACCATCAATGTATGATGCGTGACCGTACGATGATCGCGTAGATTTTCCACAAAATGAAGCCTCGTGCATGAGCGTGTGTGTGCGCGGGGGCGGCAGGTATTTACTAAAGGGCTGATGACGAATGGACAGTGTCCAAGTCAATTTTTATAGATTACAATCGATGGATTTGTACTTGGCGTTGGATCGCGATAACAGCATTGATGTTGTTAATAATTCAAAGCGGGTTTTGTTGGCTGCAAAGGACTGTGTTGTATAAAGAGCTATGTATGTATGTGTGTGTGTGGTTATTTAATCGTATATGTCACGGATGGTACGTTACACATGTTGGCATTTATTATGCAAATTAATTTAGGATAGTGGTTTTGAATGAGCGACAAATTAGGATAATATAAAAATTGTACTTTTATACATATTACATAATATGTAGGACTATTTTAAAAATATTTTGTACTTAAGCTTTTGTAAAACTGTAATCATTGACAAATCACACTGTTTATTATATTGCATCTCGTTTTAAAACAGTTGATAATAGATTCTTATTGGAATCAAATGGATTTGCAGGCTAGTATAAAAAGATATAATCATTGTGTATTGTTAGTTTTTTGTATAGTGCACTCTACGACATGAGGGGATATGCGTGCGTGTGTATGTTATCGAATGGTAATTCAGTACTCGTGGAATTGTAACTGTGTAACATCACTTCTGGGGGCCGTCATATGGTCAAGTCGCGTGGCCCGAAGCCTGTTAAGTATATGCCTGTTTGATAATCTTCTCTTCAGTTTTCTACATTCATATATGTAGTTTTATATTTTACACAACATTTGTCTACTTCTAAATGTACGCATAGGAGATAATCAGTATTTATCTAGCGAGAAAGTATTACAAACTAATAACATGAATGCTATTATACAAATTTCAAGCTGGAACAAAAGTTATAAAACTGTCAGCACAAAAACTTGCTGTATAAATATTTATCTAACTCTGTATATGATGATTGTAGATTGTGGCAAAATGAATTAACTAACGGACCACATCCTTTTGCAACGCTTGCCTGATTCTGTCCAAATATACATACATACATAGAGCCATACATATATTATTGTTATAGAGACATATAAAGGGGAGTTTGTGTAATAACTGGTCAGCAAACACTATGTTTATTAAATATTAAAATTAATAAATCTAAAACGTCAACGCTACTACCCCAACATTACAGCGGAACCGTAAGTGTGACGGCGGGGGGAGGGACACAATGGTTGCATAGTCTCTTTGCTATCGCGTTAACAAAACACTCACGTATTATTTTTGTTACATATGTGTCGTTCTGCTACGTGCCATGATTTAAAAAACGGCGCCACGTGTGGTTAAACAGGGCCGTATTAGAGAATATTTAGATGTTCTAGGAATCAGTAAATTCCAGTAATATGTAGTGTATTTCTTTATGTTATCATGAATGGATTAGTATTTTAATGTAATTGACTGTAATATTACTAAGTTTTTATAATTTTTTGAGTTACTGGTCAATAGATTAGTATAGTGTTGTATCGATTCTTTACACTAAAATTTTATCCTGGCGCCTCCACCAAATTTTATTCTGGCACCTCCATCAAATTTTATTCTGGTGCCTCCACCAAATTTTATCATATCACCTCCACCAAATTTTATTCTGACGCCTCCACCAAATTGTATCCTGGCGCCTCCACTAATTTTTATTCTGGCGCCTTCATAAAATTTTTTCCTGGCGCCTCCACCAAAATTCATCTTGGCGCCTCCACCAAATTTTATCCTAGCGCCTCCACCAAAATTTCTCTGGCATCTGTACTGAAATTCTCTCTGGTTTCTTCATTAAATTCCTCACTGGTAAGTCCACCAAATTTCTCGTTGGCTCCATCACCAAATTCTTGCTAGTGCCTTCAACGAATTTCTTGCTAGGTCCTTTACTAATTCTTGTTAGCTCCTCCACCAAATTCTTCCTATTGATTTAATAAATTACTCATTGGCTCTCTCACCTTACCTATATATGTATGTATTAAGCTATTTTGTTATAAGCTTTAAAGACAGTATTTATTAAAATGTACCAATTGTAAATAATAGCTGGTTCTCCTTGCTACTACTCTGTGTATATCGGATGTAACGAATTCGGTAGTCGCCGATGGTGGCGACTATGGGTGAATTTAGGTGTCAGACGAGCGACTGGTGGACCAGGTAACATTGCTCATACACAATAGTCAATAGTTCTGTGCAGCGAGCGTGAAACATGTCAGTCAGTCAGTCAGTGGGATACGCTTGAATTAGTGATGTCACCTTCACAAACACACACCCACACACCAATCCACCGTGCATTACAATACACTTCCATGGGTGTGACATACTATATCATACATATACATGCATACATACATACATACATACAGTATACACTGTATCATACATACCTATATACATACGTTATTCAGGACTTATATATGCATATAGTTACAGTCTATAAATGAATATACATACATACACTGTATACTGTGCTATATATATACATACTTAAATACACAGTGTATATCATCAATAGATACATATCGTAGACACACTTTGAATATTGCCATACATACATACACGGTATATACTTACATACATACACTCTGTATATTTGTTATACATACAGATAGAGTTAGCAGCCATGAATCTATTTGATCAATTACCATAAATTCACTACCGCGTTAATAAATTATATAGTTTTTTGACTCTAAACCTAATTAACAATTTGATCTTTTCTTAATAAAATAAGAACGAAAAATTGTCTACCAATCACAACATACCTATAAGAATGCAGGAAGGACACGCAAGCAATTAAGCAATTTGAGAACACCTGTTCTCAGTATAAATCATTTATATTAGATAACATTAAAAACAAATTCAGTTTGTGAATGTCAACGTTTAAAGTCATGGCAACTGTCGAACAAAAAGTACGGATAAAATAGCAATTAACCAACCGACACACATAATTCCATGTGCAACGAGTCGAGTGGATTTTTTAATCGGGAAATCAACCGATTACGCAAACACAAAAAAGCAACGTTAGTTATTATGATATAATAATAGACTACATGGCGAGTTTTATGTGAAAATAAAAAACGTTGATTTTTTGTTTCATTCACAGCGGATCTGGAGGAGAAAATATCCATCGTGGTTTGATATTTTACGGATTCTACAGAAATCTGCGGTTAGTTTAAGATGTTACGGTGATGTAATACAGAGTCCGGTATTTATGATAATGTGTAATTACCTTGTTAGTTGTCAAATATAAGTCGTGTTGATTGAAACAAAAGATAAACATGTATATATATTTTCTTGTTAAACAGTTGTAATGGCACCACACTGCTCTTTAGAAATTCATTACCGCTCGCGCACTCGTAAAATTATCGTACGCACCCAAAGTAAAAAGATATGAAATTATTCATAAATTACCCTTTCAAATTAGGGCTACAGCCTTAGCTATATACGGAATAAAGTCAGTTGACATTTAAATAAATGGGGTTAAAAGCATTGGCCGCAAATTCATGAATAAATAAGCAATCGACACGTATATACACGCGCGCACACACATACACGCAGAGAGAGCTTTCATATATACATATATCTTATATGGGATAATACATTCAACCAATACAAGTGTATATGTATATATTATCATGGATTCACACATGCATACATATAGAAGCTACGTGTGTATTAACAAGGATCTATATACGTACATACAGAGGGAGAGAGAGAGAGAGAGGGAGTATTTTGTACCGAGTATATGTGCGGAGCAGTGCATTGTTGGACTAAAGCACCGGGACATTTCCTAAATGGACGGGATTAAAGCTGTGTCACCCCTTGGATTAACTCTGTCTCTCTCACTCTCTCTTTCTCTCTCTCTCTGTATGTGTAGTACCAGTTAGCCTTGTATCCCCTATAGCACTGCATGTAGCCGACGTAATATCGCTATGCGAGAGCTTTGTAACTCTACGTATGTATGTGTGTACTAGGGATATCTATATATACATATGTACCTATATCAGCTTTGCTCTGTGTACTAGACTTTCTATCTGTACCTGTATGTACAAGAGAGTATATCTGTATGTATTTGTATATGTACTACCTACGGATATCTACTTAATATACGTGTGTGTGTATCTGCAGACCTGTATGTATATACATGTACATAGCTCTATATGTATATATACTAGTACTATATCCCTATATACTTATATGTACATATATATGTTAAAATAATATTCTTTTGTATATACCGTGTAAAAACATTATCGCCCGTATTCACAGTAATGTAAATTTTGACCCAAGTCTACATATATTAGTATATGCCTGTATGCATATATGTATTAGTTCTCTATGTCTCTATATGTATTTACTAGTTCTGTCTGTATCTTTGTATAAGTTTGTACGTGTACCTTCCCCGCCTGTACCCTTGTGTACACTTAAAGAGAGAGCGAGAGAGTCAGCCTATGTATGGGTGCAAAACACCCGAGTCCAATTCAATTATCACGCTGGATTAACGGCAATCTGCCATCGTATCGGTCGCCGGGTCCTGTATCCCTACACTGCCCCCGGAGGGATGTCACACACACACACACACACACACGCACGGACATACAAGTCACTGCTCCACATAAGAAGGATTAACACTTAGTCACTATAACCAATGTGATAAATAGAACATACCACACTCATCTCTCTTTTGTGATTTTGTTACGAATATTTTCCATTCCTTCTAATATTTGTTACTGTAGTATACTCTTGAAAAAATGGCAAAAACCTGTACATACATCCGGGCAAAAATAAAAACGAGGTTTAAAAACTACAAGATATTTTTTAATAAAATATATAGTGTATGATAATTCATTACGAAAGAAGTTTTATGTGATGCAGAAATTATTCCCGCATGGATTCACCGTAAAATAGTTTAGTACAAGAAAGGCATAACTTTTTTATACGTGGCATCTAT
>JAGJTL010000183.1:4309197-4331880 GCA_022063505.1 Calosoma granatense | reverse complement strand
ATCGAGCATTGAAGTCTTTCTGTATGTAGGCAACCCACATTACGTTTATGTAAAGAGTTCAACTTAAAAAATATACCACGCTAAATTGTATTTTCCTTTTTGTAATACCATTTATTAAAGATATTCTAGAATCATACCCGTTACATAGAAAGTATGTTAATTAATTCATAAATTGTTAATTAGAACATATAAAACAAGCTCGCAAATGAATGTAGCAAATTTGAAAGTTGGCGTGTTGTTGTATAACATTTACTTAATTACTGTTCTACTAGTTACTGAATACAAATAAATAAAAATATCTTCATTTTATATTAAACATTACTATTAAATAATGTATCAAATATTTAGTTACGAATCATTAAACATTTTGTGCAAAATTCGCTCGTTTTTTTTTCGTTAAATAAGTATTGTTTTATCCGCCATTTTATTTGTACGAAACTTTACTAGCAGTTTCGGTTAAGATTTTAAAACAACAACGTGCATTTATAGGAACAGCTATTTCCAAATATATTTAAATACAACTAAATTTTGCTTCCTTCTCAAAGAACGGATATTTTCAAATTTAGCTTAATAATTTTCCATGCAGTAATAATTTTCATATTTACCTCTGCATCTGCCGCATAACTCTCCAATGAGTCCAGTTCAATATTCTCATATCCATTGAAATCCACAAAAGTAACTGTCGCATTTTTCGCGGATTTTTTCGGCTGGCTCGTCATCAGTACCATCATCACAACACATAACCTCAAACAACCGATTTGCACCAATCACAATACACCAAATGCACCACAACGTGAACAAAACATCTATACACTATATCCAGACACACAAAAAAAACGAACAAAAGGTAGCACTTTGTTGTTTTAGTTACGAGAAACTGTGTTGATGTTCGCTCCAAGACGTACAATACTGTAATGTCATTGTGATTCTTGTCTGGTGGATTCAGTAAAGTCAACTGGAAGATCAGGACAGCGTGACAACACGCATCGTCACGTCTGTTGAGTCTCTTAGCTACTTCACCCGCCCGCCCCTCGCCCCTCTTCACACGCTCTGTACGAGGGGGAAGCATGCTTACTGAATGTGTAAATACCTGAACATTGTATAAAACACACGTACATATGTATACCTGACTTTATGAATATGTAGCGCTATATTTATAGATGGAATAAATCTTTAACACTTGTATTTCGGACAAACAAATGCATACAAAGTTTCTTATACCACTAGATAATAAATGTTGGTTTTTATCGCAGATTTAATTCAAGACAAAGATGACAGTTAGAATATTCACATTTAACTGTAAAATGATATATTATATGTTAAAGATTTTATTGTCTTTTGTTCCCGTCATATTCAGTGGATTTACGAGTATAATCCTGCTAATTATGTTGCTATCTGGTACAATTCAGTGATTTTCGCGCCACTCATTCACGAATAAAGAAACGAGTGCTAATAGGTTGCCATGACCTATAAAAAAAAACCTTTCTTTTAAACTGAAAAACAACAGAACTATTGAAAGGAAGAAGAAAAAAGTATGAAACAAATCCATAACAATTGCTCGATTATCATTTGTTTTAGAAACCAATTTAACAACAATCATATCATACATAACAACAACAATAATTCTGCTCAAATTTACAAAATTGCACAGAAAACTAAGAAGAAAACAGAATAGGATTTCCGCCAATTTGATTCGTCATGCAATCGTTGCAACATTATTCGAGAAACAATGGCTGGATAATTCTTTACTTCCATTTTGCAATACTTTTGTCTTGAAGCTTACCTTCGGATAACAATAAGAACACTGCAATCTACTACACGAATCTCTATTTAAGAAAAAACTATATATATATATATATATATATATACAATTACATATGTATGGATGATATTACACATACAAAACACGTACAAACATGAATCTGAATTTAAAAAATGTACATTACATTATCAGTCGCGACATTTTCGTTTATTTTTTCATGAGGAATTTGAAGGTTAATTTTTTATATTTTATACTAAAATATTGTTAAACATATTGTTATATTTTATTCTACGTCTTAATCTGAAATATAAATGCTTACATATAATAGCACCAACAAATTTACGCTAACTACTACTAAATCTACAAATAATATAAGATACATATATTTGGATTAAATATTAACCAAATAATAAACAAAAACTATTTTATAGCTACGCTACTTTTAAATATGTTTTATGGAATTTATGTGTCCCCTTAAGTTACTTAAACTTAAGCACGCCACTGTCTTATCGGTATTGTGAAATATTTAATAGCAGGCAACCTGACAAACACAACTGTCGAGCAGTACATACAACTTTACAGAACTAAAAATCTGTTACGAATTTGAACCAGGATATAAAAGACAAAATGACCTTCTTCCAAACTGTCAAACTGACATACAACACAACATCAATCTTATAGCTGTCCGTAGCCACCTTTCAGACTTGTCCCTAAATGTTTAAACAACAGAATTCACACTAGGAAAGGTAGTTATTCCTTATAGGGAAATATTGTATACGTGTGCGTGTGCGTATATGTCAATGTATTTTACCACGGCATTGACATGTGGCCTTGCAGTTGTTCTGTCTCTCTCTACCTTTGTCTGTACGCGTATCGCACAGCCATTCTGACCATATCGAGTAGAGTTCGTGACAATTTGCCCAAAGATCTGCTACAGGACACGAGTTTGTACACAGTTTCTTCGCGTTGCAGCTCTTCCGGCAGTGAGCGCAGCGTTTGCCGCGTTTGTAAGGCTTGCCAACATGGCCAGGCTTGTTACCACTAGAATAAAAACAAAATCACCAGTTCCCGCATATTTAGCAATAAGAAAAAAGAAGAATTTTGTTAACATGTAACTTACATAGGACAATAATTACAAACGTAGTTGTAATAAAACTTTTTGCTTGGTGGTCTCCGACGGCACTTGGCAAATCCACAGCCGATTTCATGTGTCGATGCCCACACCATCTGCGTATAGTGACCAATGATGCCTAGATCATTCTTCGTGCTTCCGTATGTAAAGTTATCCTTTTCCAAATACCAAGTCTTAATAGCAAAAAACCTACAACAATCATTCAACAAAAATTAACTTCCTATTATTCCATCAGTTTACCTGTCAAACTGAAATAATGAAATATAAAAGTTCAGAATAGATTCGAGTTACTAGTAAACAGATGTGTCAGATTTGAGATAATGACCTTTATATAAGTGGCTGTCTGTTTTATTAATTGGCCGCCATGTCAAAGCAATTATGATCAAACGATGAACTAGACAATGTCACTACACTGATACAGATTTATACGGGGCATGTGTGCATTGTGCTGGGTCTGTAGGTTAGTAGGGAACAAATTCATTTATTCTTGGCTGACAAAAAAAAATTACAGTCAATGATATATTTGCTAGCTTAGTTTGGAAAAATGTGAATCCTAGTGTTATATTGTTGATTTAATGGGGAAACTAGACTGCTAAATCAACTGGTAATACTTACCAAGGTACTTGATGTGAAGCAATGAATATATTCTGTCCACATTGACCATAGGAATCATCATACCGGCCGGTGATATTATCATGGACCAGAAGTAGACATTCATCAGCCCAACGTTGTGCAGCTTTAGCGGCGCCCGCGTGCCAACTCTGATAAAAAACATATAATACAAAGAGTAATTGGTTTTTTCTCTCGTGCGCGGTATTATTTAACGGTAAATGTTGATTGAATACACCAGAGATGACAACGTACCATTTTGAGCATGTTTGAAGCTGGAGGCATAACGCGACCTCGGAAGAAATTATGATAAAGTACGATTTTTCGTTTCACCTGATGGTTGTGTGTCATTAATGCGCCATTTGGAATTTCATCGCCAAGAACTCGAGGTTCTAAAAGAAATGATACAAGTTAATAATTCTTTCAAGTTTTATTCTTGTTAGTAAGAATGTAAGTTTAATTTTTATTCTTATTCGTTGAAGCAGTAGGTGTACATGAGTAGAAAATTATGGCTGCTGAGTTTAAAAAAATTAAATTCAAAGTGTGAATTGTATTCCAAACTAAAACGCCTTCAGTTGTATAATAAATTTCTAGAAACCCGTAATTATTCTCAACTCAAACAGCAATTAACCCTCCCCCCTTGAGTGTTAAATACAACCCTGTACCACTGTGTAAGAATTATGTACAAGTAAAGATATGAGCAGTGTGATATCTGCATGTAAATTTCTACAAAATAGAAGAGTACAATGGACAATGTTCTAGACTTATCTAGAATCTACCTTACTTCGATCATATCGCCACGCAGCCAGTATAAGGCTCAGGCCTGATATGAAGGCAGCCAATTGGAGTAGCCGAGTCATTGGACTGAAACAAATGCATATCAACTACATGTATTTAATTCCTGTTATTACATATTTGGATGTGATGATGTACACGTCAGAGATATGTGTATGTCTGATGGCCGTGATGTTTAAACGGGGTCATTTGTACACGTACGAGATGGAATAATCGACCAGGAGTGTCATATAGGTAGGCGATAATTGTTTTCCAATGTGATTTAACACAGTGGCGTACGAAGCAAATTTAAATTAGGGGGCATATTATCGTGAGATAAAAATATTTGTAAAACATAAAATCACACGAAAAAAAGAGCACATTTAATGTCAAAAGAGAAACTAAATCACTAAAACTAGAACATAAAAATGTTAATGCATTTTAATGTTTACTGCTCGCATTTATAATTTGTCAAGAGCGCATTGGCATTTAAATGTAATTGTCCTAAAGCTATTTCTGTTTTTTATTAGTGAGAATTTACATAACTATAACCTGACTGATATGCAGTATTATAAATTCTATAATTGTTGCCGCATTTTGCAATAATTTATGGTAGCAATTTAGTTGTATATATGTAAATTGTACATATTCATTTTTTGTTATTGTAAAATAACAGATAATTCTTCGCACCAAGGTTGGGATACGAACCCACGCCATAACCAGTACATGTGAAAACAAAATAATTTTGTACCAATTTTGAAAAAGAAAAAGTGATTTTTTGCATTTGGTTCGTATGTTCAGATATGCATAAAGGATAAAAAATGGTGTACAGGTAATTTTAGATGTATGTTATTACACATATATTTGCATACAGTTTACGTTTCAAGGACAATTGTTTACATATAGACCCGTTTATAACTTGGCAATAATTATAATTGAAATGTCAAAATAAATACTTTTAACTGCTATTCATTTAAATTATAGATTTTTATTTAACACTCCTTGTAAATTGTCTTTACAGTTGGTAAAATTATTACAAATTTAAGAATGAAACTTTATCTTATTATTAATAAGGATTATAAATCAAGTCAACCTTGCATATTCAATTGTTTTAATTAAACATTTGATAAACCTTCCTAACAATAGAATTTTATAAGCAAAAATCAAGAACGCGCAAAAGTGTGTCACTGATTAGCGAAATAATCTTTGAAATATTTATGTGATTTTAACGACACTAAATGGTTATTAATTAATTTACAAATAACGCGGTATAATTAAAGAATTAACAACGATTGATTTGATTTTAAACGGCGATTGTGAAACACAAATATTTCGTAAAATGTTTATCTATTGGGAACAACATTTTTGGAATTTGTAATTTACATATATGGTTATAAAATTAGAAAATAGATCATTTTTTTTTGCAGTCTAAAGAAATATATCTGACATATAAACGACCTACAATAAGACACACATACACATACAAACGTACACACGGTTGTTCATATTATGCAAATATGAATTTATAATATATCACATTGATATTTCCAGTTGACGGTAAATAAATTGATGAAGGACAATATTGCTAACGTCAATAGCTTACTAGTAAATAAATATATTTTAGCGGAAGTCTAGCTGTACAGAAATGTATGTATAATAAACACAACATATCTGTTGGCACCTACACAATATTATAAAATTTATATCTCTCATATACGTATGATTTCGCAATAACTTCTAATCTTTTTGCCTTGAAGAATAATCGTTATATATGTATTTATAAATATGCTTTCGTTTTGTAACTAATAATTTATTCCGTTTGCCCAAAATGTTTATCATGTTGTAAATTATTTATTTTATATCTGACAGCAATTATACTCAAATACAGATCTGTGCTTAAGGGGTTTTAATCCAGGATAAAGTTTCTTGTGATTAATAAAAGCCATGAAGCCGGCCCTGTTCAACGCGGAATATTATAAATTCACCTTATTTAACTGCTCTATCTTTACTATAAACATACCGAGTGATAAATTTAATTAATTTCAAATGAAAGTCACATTTTCAAAGTGCCGCCCGTTATTTTAAGGAGGTGTATATAATATTTTTTTCGTGTAGAATATTTTCATCAGTCAGCAGCACTCAACTGTTGTAAGATTTTGCATGGTCGAGCCGGTTTCTAAAACTAGTTCTTCAGATTAGTCGGCTGTGTTTTGACGCCGACAAAAGAACTACGCACAAGATGCGATCTTTTTACGATGATGCGCAGTCTAGGGTCAACTATTGTTATCTTTTTGTCTTTGTACATTTTTTTTCTCTCTGTCTATATCTATAGGAATATTACTCGGAAGAGATTAGTATCTATATTTTTGACTACAAGCAATTCTAATACATTATTCAATATATGTATGTATTTTCCGTGAATAATATTACAGACATTTGACTGATATTTCTTGTGCAAGATTGTTCTTGTTCGCAAAGTCAACTAGATGATATGCAGACAGTTGATTTAAATAGCTATAAAGCTACAGTTATAGGGGTTAATTTTTATAATGAAAACATGACGTTTGTGTGATTCTTAAAAGCACAATTAATTTATGTGTAACGCGGAAAAGTACATTTACATGACGTATATTCTTAAAATATGTTTATTACATTTTTATATATAATTAAAGAATGTATTACAATTATTTAGTCATATTAGTTTATACATGCAGACAGTGTGTTTTTTGTAATAGAACGCATCGGAACGGCGTTCCGACATATTTTTTCGGCACATTTTAGTTTCACTGAGATTTGTCGGAAAAGAATTGGACAAAATTTGAAGAATTTACTATGAACATTTGTCTTAAAAGAGGTAAATTAAATTTATGTTAAAAAACTTAATATATGCATATTTTTTAAAATAAAAGATTAACAAGATGTGAGTTCCGGCATCTTTTTTCTTACAAAAAAAGCACTAGATGTTGATATATACAGACAAAAGTGAAACTTATGTCTGTATAGTTTCTTGTCTAGTTCGTATGTGTTAATTTATGTACGCAGGCATAGCAGAGCTGTTGACAGAATTATACCAACATACACACACACACGCACACAGTTATAAGCATGATTTTATGGAATGCCTGACAATCATTCATTCGTTCATTGAACAAGCGAAAACCAGCTCATCTTCACATTAATAAAACGGTTTTATTAAAACTATCTGACCTTAACTGTTGGCGCTATTACAATTAATAAACACACACACACACACGGACGCAGAGTAAGTGATTGCAGATTCAATAAAGTCGAGTTTTATATTTGCAATTAAAACGCGGATGAGTTTATTAATACAATACTGGGAAACAGTAACCAATGCAGTTTTATACTACACAAAACATAGTTATTGGAGTATGTAGCATAATACTAAAATACGTACTACGATAAATAAGTTGTTCTTTGCTGGTTCTGTTATAAAATGTCACAATGTTACGGGCCGAAGGACTGAGCAAGAAACTAAAGTGGTTTGAAGGGTTTAATATATTGTGTTTATATGCTAGTTTAATTTAATACTAAGCCCTGTTTTGACAATAATTCCTACATCTGTCATTGTGGAATATTATTTTACCGGCTGGTGCATTTATTTACAAATATTTCCGCATAATATAATGTTTAGAAGATTCAAATCTTTATTACCTTCTGACCTAGTTATATTTGCAAATATCAAACGACAAGTCTGCTCCTGCTGTTTTCGCATTCAGTCTAGCTACACACACAAACACACACAGAAGACATTAATTTCTACTAATTACATTTCAAAACACTCGCACGACACACAGTCGTTTTTTCGCATCGCTTATATAATTAATGTAATATAATATTCACACGCATTAAACTGTGTGTGTGTATATTAATCAGTGATGTTTATCACTTTAATTTAATTCCTGTGACAGCTAGAGATGTTTTTTTTCTTTTCTTGGACACAACATGGACGCTGACGGAAGATTTATGTTGGGTAAAGAGGTTGACTTTGATAACAAATTTTACGAAGAATGCGGAAATCTAGAATTGTCAGATTGAAGATGTGCATAGAAATGATGGTAAAGAGGTAAATACAAATTCTGGAAACGTACGTACGTATGTATGTGCAGGTAAAGTACTGAATTTACATACAGTTCCGTTAAAATTGGTAACGTACAATGGAATCTGCTACAGTACATACATACAATACTTATTATCTTTAATTACGGAAAAGTTTTATTATAATTACAAATTACTAAGATTTAATTTAGCAAATCAATGAATCAGACATACTAATATTATATTATTATTAAAATAAAATGTAAAATTATTTACAATGTTGGAAATATAGTATGTATCTATTTAAATTATAAACATAATTCTTTAAATAAAGTATAAATATGAATATTTCCTTTTACAAAATAAATAAAATTCCATGCAATAAGATATAACAAACTTTGCACTGAACAAAAATGTTAATTGAAGAGGAATGTTCCATTGATTGGTACTTACGTTGATAATCAATTGTCGCTAATTTTGAATCAATTTCGCGCGTGCCACACAACACACACACTCACTCCACGGTCACGGAGACCGTCTGAATGACCACCGAGACAGGAGACCACACTCTGCAGCAGAGTACAACAGGGCCGGTGCAGAACTTACGTATACATACATACATACATACATACATAGATGCGGATATATAATACATTTATATAAATACATACATACATATACACAACACATTTATACTATTTACTAATAAATACATACATAGATTGCAAAAAATACACCATGTCAGAGAGAGACAACAATAGCCCAATGTCAGTTTATATGCCACACCTCTCGCTCCCTCACACACGCACACATTCACGCAATTAAAGAAACAGAAATAATTAGCATAATTCACAAAGTCACCTGTCATATCTCAGGGATGAGCGCGAAGAAAGTATATTTAATTAATTGTACATCGCATATGAGTATAATGCAAATATGTACTTACCTTGCGTTAAAGATAATTTTATTACACATTTTAATTGAAATGACATTTCTATTTAGTTTCTTCAGAACAAGTTACGAAAGAATCAATTTTAAGAAAAATCCCACAGCAATTATCCAAATTATCGATTGAGAAATAAAATTATTAGACACTTGAATTTTGATTTCAAATTACATCTAATAACATATCTTGTCAAGAACAAAATAATGCCCATTGGCTTAAAATATTAGGAAATAGAAAATTATACAGTTTGGATTTTCAGTTATTTTGATCAAAATAGTTCGAAATCAACAGCATTATTGTTGTAAAGCAGAAGAAAAGTTGAATAACTTTATTGAAAGCATGTTTTTGTTATTAGTTGCAAAAAAATTATTATTTAGTGTAGACAAACCTTTATACTCATGTGTATTGCAGAAAGCAGCCATTTTAAATATTAAATACTGTCATATGGAAAACTATTAAAAACAAAAGACAAATATATTTTTTAAACAATCTTTTAATGATATATAACTGTTTAAACAATAAATATTACATGAGATTAAATAAAACGGTAATACATTTGATTGTGCATTGAAAAAGTGTGATGCAATAAACAGAAAAATTACATAATTCAGTCGAGTCTAAACCTGGCAAATCTACATGTACCTTAGAATTTTATTACATACTACAAATCGGAACAAACCAGTAGAATCTGATAAAGATTTAAAGAAATATTTGAAAAAAGTCAGTCTTTATTTAGCCGTTGACAACCAAACTTACATTTCTGACTAGAAAACAAAAACCGTTATACAAATAAACAAACAAATGGCAACATAATAAAATTCTTAGGTTAGGTTCGGACTTAACCTTAAAATAAACACGCACAAAATGGCCAACAATAAACAATGTAATACTATTATACGTTCAGTACGGTATTCAGTTAATTTTCAGTAGTGTATGTGTGTGTGTATGTGTAGATATTATCAAAATAAATTAATAATCAATGTGACGTAGCTATATAAAACTACACCAGAAAAAAAACGATACTAATTTATTCTATCTAAATAAATAAAGACTAAGTATAATATTTCTCATGAAAATACTCGTACGTTTCATTCGTTACAAGGAAATAATGCTTACAATATGGTGTCTCAAAAATTATTTGTACTAGCAGTTTCAAAAATATATCCAGCATGACAAATTAAGCACATAGCGAAACAAATAAAATAATAAAGAACTTAATTTAATCACAGATTCGGTAAAAATATGTGTGTAATCAACTTCATATATATATGTATATTGCTTAACGGATAATACATGTCGGGTTAACCTCAATCATCTGTCACAATGTGGAATGGAAGAAGCACTGTTTCAAATCAGAATAACTAACTGTATAGTATAGCCTCTCAGCTTTATAAAAAATCTCACTGCCACAAGAACTATATGAAAAGCTACAAATACCATCAGCTCGGAGGGATGGCTTTCGCTGTCTGGCCAATCCCTAGGTTCGGCCGTGTACCAAACCAGGACATCTTCCATTCGAGTGTGTCGTGCAGGAGTTTCTCCTCGTCCGGTGATAGTTTCAACAGCGTGGCGACGGCCCGTGTCAAATGCTGTGCCTCGTACTCCCGACTGGTGAGGAATTTGATTATCACATGTTTCAGATATTTAAAGTTAATATCGTCCTCGTCCTTGTGACAGTTGGAGTTGTGCAAATGTTTTGTAGTGGACTGACTGGGGCTGATCACTGCTACAGAATTATTGATCTCTTGGTTCTCGGCGTTCTGTCCTGGGGCGCGTAGTTCCTGTTGTAAAGCCTTCTTCATATCGTTCAGTCGCATTTGTAACGATTTGATGTTCTTAAAACAATACTGCCTGTGAATGGAATGTTAATACTACGGAAAAAAGAAGTTTTTACCTTATTCTTATCGACTAGTTGTTCTTCTAGTTGAGATATATGCGTTCGTAGTTCATTCTCTGCATTCACTTTTGCTTCTAGTTCCTTCATATCCTTCAAGCTGCTCTCCAACTGGCTGACTTTACTCAACAAATCTGTTATTTCATTCTCTTTGTACCGAGATTCTTGTCTGATTATTTCCATCTGTTGTGAAATCTCTGCGTTACGCAGAAAGGCACCATTCTTTTCAGAAATTTCCCTATAAAGGCACATGATTAAAATGTATAATAAATTAATTCATTTCTATAACGTACTTGTTCAATTCTTTCTGTATAACAGATATTTGTGTCCGTTCCTCACTGACAGCATTCTCCAGTTTCGTTATTTTCTTTTGCAGTTCTTCGTTGGTCTTGTTTATTCGATCCACTTCACTCGCTAGTTTCTTCCGTTCTTCCTCGGCGTTTTCTCTTTCTGCAATGGATTCGTTTAGTTTTAATCGCAAATCTGAAGTTTCGCTACTTGAATTTTCCTGCAACAATGAAAAAGTATGTTTAAATATTATTTAAATACTTATATTGCATTAATATTTACCGACAAAAAATATTCTATTTTCTATAGAAAAGGTAACAAAATCAAACATAATATGTATATAATTAAATAAAAACAGAATTGTGAAAAGAAAATGATTATGAAATATACCGATAATCGTGTATTTAACTAGTAATATCAAATCAATTACACGTATAAATGATATAATTTTTCATTACTTGCAATTTAGAATATAAACCAATATTTCCAATGTTGAGCGCAATTCAGAATTATATAATTTCAATTGTACATTACGATCTAGTATTCGCTGGAATACTTAGTTTAGTGTAGACACAAGTCTTGTCAAAATTATGTGTATGTTTGTGTGCGTGTATTTGTGTAACTGGAGTATATTATTTGTAAGTAACACATTAATTAATTAATTAGTAATTAGTCTATTGTAACAATATTATATTAACCAATGGTAGTGTATTCAGAATGTTTATTCTAAAAACTTAGGTTATGAAAAAAACCGTTAGATTTCTTCTACAACAAATAAATAACAACACAAAATAATACAGACATATGATGTGATAAAAACATTTATTATAAACCATTTCAACAATAATAATAATACCCTATAAAACAATAATAATAATGATAATAAAATAAACATGTATATGTATATAAGTGCAGGAACTCAATATATGTACCTACTAACAGCGGAACATAATAATAAATACTGTAAAATAAAGGTGCCAAGTGTTGTATGTAGGTATTTCATATATGTATTATTATTTTGAACTCACTATTTGGTTACGTAGGAACGTTATCTCTTCATCACTGTCCGACTTGACACTCTTCATTTCTGTGGACAAATCTTCAATCTCCCGTATTAGTCGATTTATCTTACTGTCTTTGTTGCTGAGCTCCATTTTGTTACATTCTAGTTCGCATTCCATTTGTTTTACACGCTCTAGCAGCATTTCTTTTTCTTCTACGGCTCTTCTTCGTTCTGCACCTTCTTCGGCCGCTTGTCTACTAACTCTACCGACCTGAAATGTGTGTAGTTAATGTGTTTATGCATCTATAACCTAAGAGTAACACTGTGTTTCCAATTTTGTAATCGTTCAAATACCTGTGTTTCTAATGCAGATATTTTATCCGACCACGATGATTTTATATCGGCGAGATGCAAGTGTGCCTCCTCGAGTCGTTGTTCCAACATTTTACGTTCCATTAACGCTTGATTGTCCGCGGTCTCGCCAGAGGACTCTGTCCGTTGTCTCAGTACAGAGACTAGTTCACTCAAATGTTTGCGTTCCTCCTCACTGCGTGCTAGTTCACTGGCAATGGCTGCCAAATCTCTAGCACTCGAGTGCCTTATACTCTCCAGGTCGTCCTTCAAATTATAACCACACATTATTTGTACACTATCCCATTGGTAATTATTATTGCAAACTATTTAAAGCCCGTAAGCCCAGTACGAGTATATATAAAACATAACACATACCTGACAACAGAACGGACACAATTTTCATACCAACCCGCAGGTCGTAAGCAGCGCAAAACAAAAAGTGCATATGCAATACTTGTGCAGAATCCTCGTCCAATCACACGCGTATATACAACAGTGCAAAGGAACTTTTGAATTCACTATAGAGATGGCGGTACTATCACAAGCGATCAAAAAATATATAACGATATTTCTTTTATTCTTGAGAATAAAGTTGCATCAACAACACAATTCGAACAAAACTATGAAACCAATTTTTAAAATGACAGTTGTGTTGGTGTTGCAATTAAACATTATTAATTACTGTAAGCAGTATTTAATTGCCCTGATTTCTCATTACAAATAGAAATTGTTTACGAGTAATTAATATTTAAGAAAGCGTATTATTGTTATTTTTCCCAATAAGCATTTTTGTATTTTATTAAAGCCAAATTAATATCTAGTTGCACTAATGACTATTTTATTTATCATTATGTCGTTAGTACATCTAGTAATTTTGTGTTAGTTCTATTAATATAATAAATAATTTATTTTTGAGTTTTGTACGCCTCAAAACTTATTTCTAGAAATTAATATCGAGCTTGATATAAAGAATATACACCTTACAAATAATAAAAATAATCGTATTCTGTTTTACTAAGTAGAACAGATATAAACCTGTTCTAAAAACTAGTCAAACTTAACGTGAAATAATACATACACATATGTAGACTTTAGATAACATAAAAAAATCGCCTCGTTATACACGAATAATTCAACTGTTATCGCAGTGTGCTGTGCGATAAGGAACTCATTATTAAAACAAAAGTAAATAAAAGTGTTGATTTTAATATTTGGTACACGTTGATAACATACAATACACACTCACACACGCACGCATGCATGTGTAATAAACTTATATTGTAATTAATTTTATTAATTCAAAAGAAATTTTCTTAAAAATACATAATACTGTTTTGACAAATAACTTATGAAAATATTTGCAACAGCATTTTTAAAAGAAAGAAACAACTGACATACCTGTACATCGTTTAATAATTGTTCTTGTCGCCGTAATCTAGTCACCTCTGTGCGAATTTTTTCTAGCTGTTGCATGCAATCTTTCAAAGAGGCTGTTCTTTCGGCAAGTTCTTGTTCACGCATTAAGACTAAATGTTTCACTTTAGCAATTTCTTGTGTCTGAAAATTCTCCAACTGTTCCCTGTCCTCTTGATATTCCATCAATTTATGTTTATAACCTATAAAAGATATGACTTGTCAACTTAAGAATATTTTACGTTAATTAAATTACAAATGTATTTTAGAGATATCCGGATGAAACGTTACCTTCAGCAACCTGTAACTGTTCTCGTAACTCGGATGTAACTTTAACAATATTCTCCTTTTCACTTTCAATCTGTTTGATTCGTTTCTCCTGTTGTTCAAACTTCTCTTTCCATTCATTCTCCTTTTCGTCAAGTCTCCGTGCATAGTCTGCTTCTACCTTAGATAGCCGCCTTTTAATCTCTTCTTCGGTCTTTGAATCCGTGGACGATGAAATATCTTCTCGAATTCCGTCCAACGAAACCAGAGAATTAATACTGGATGTAGAGCCCTGTCGTGAATGTCTCCCCCGGAGGGATTCTATTCTTTGCGTCACCGAGGATGTAGAAGATGATATTTTCGACGTGAGTTTCGAAATATCACTGCCGGTTTCTTCTCGGATTTTATTCTTTAGCGAAGCAAACATTATTGAAAATTATCAAGTCACAATTGACTGTCGCCACTAATACGGGATGTGATGTTTAGTACATTATTCAGCTAGGATTTATAAAACTACACTACATTCATTGTAAAATGAACTGAATTAACCACATCATGTTTTAATTAGTAACAGCACACGTCTATACGTTATCAGTCATTAGTCACTCCACCTGTTTTCACCGCCATTAAAAAAATATTTTACATGTCAAACGTACTTCTTCTTACATCACACAAGTATGTTTACAATGCAAAAACCATATAAATATGTGCCAATATAATGTAAGTAATGTTAACTATATTTATCTGTATTATTGACGCAAGATATTTACGTATAATTTGTTGTAAATTTAATTAAATTTTGATATAAAGTATTTCATTTCCTTAGGTTGGTAGTTGTGTTGAAACTTTCAAATTGACGTATATAAAATTATCAAATTTATCAAGAATTGTGTTGTTTTTGTTAATAATTATTGCTCAACTCAAGAAGGTTTCATATTAAGCAAGGTAAGTGACTTTTGTATTAATTACAGCTGTGTTTTTTCATAAAATATATTTATTGTAAAATAACAATATAAAGACATTTGAGGCATCTCTAAAACAATTAATTACAACCATTAACATTAATTCGTACTAAAATATACATCAACATGTTCTAAAATATACAGTAACAATAATTTGTTTTGTGCTACTAATGAGCGAAAACTGGAATAACATATTCTTGGAACGTATAACATTTACAGATCTATACTCTACAGTTAATTTTTTAATGATGAGGAGCGTTTCAAAATTCATGTGCTAAAAAGCAGCTCTGTGATTCGCTACTCGCAGGTCGATTTTACGCCGCTCAAAACAGTTACAACCTACTAAAAAAATTATTCCGAAAAAATTTAAATATGTTTACCTAAAGAACATAAGGTTTTTTCAAAATTCATACATATTTGGGGTTTGCATATTGAATTAAATTCAGTACAATTCAAATCTGCCGCCAGTTAAACATCCCACTAACATTTTCTATTGTAAACTAGACTTTTGTAGTTAATCCTCATCATTAAAAAATGAACTACAAATATTTCTGTTCTCTCCTTCGTTCACTCGTAATGTATCACATCTGGGGGCCATTTCGTCATAAATAAAATGCAAATGGGCAATATTGTTTATCTTTAAGTACCTTAAACATGTTTTAAAATATCAAATTCACCGAATTCATGTTTCTCAACAATTATTCGTGCGACCCACATATGGCCCACAATGTAGAATTATTTTATTTTATTCAAACACCATTATTTCTCAGTCTCATACATAGTGATCATTACTAAATTATAATCGAATCTTTCCCGAATTTATTTGTTCGAAAACTTCTTTCGTTACTAGGGAATAAACTCCGTTATTCAAGTAATAGATACTATCCTCCGTAACTAGATTCGGATTATAGCCCTCTTTCTGTAAATCGATCTTTTTCATTTTATACGTTCCTGTCATATCCAGTTTGTGTAGAATTCTGATAAACTGTGGTCTCGCATAGGTTGGTAGCTCTTTTTTAACCGCCTCGGCTATCTTATTCAAATCAAGTGTATTATCTACGTCCAAGATGGCAGCCATACCAGCACGGCCTTCTTGACCTTGGATCTACAAAAAACAATATTCAATATGGCGATCAGAAAGTTAGGTTATTGTATCCATATTTAAGAGTATGATCAAATAATGTTGAATAACTGATGGAATTTAAGTGTTTAAAATGATATACCTCTACTCCGTAGACAACGACGTCTTTATAATCAACGATATTGCTTAATATTGCTTCTAGTTCAGCTGTGGATACGTTTTCTCCTTTCCATCTGAATGTATCACCCGTTCGGTCTTTAAAGTATAAATATCCCAATTCATCTGCTACCATAATATCTCCTGTAATACAATGTAAATACATTATTAAACCGGTTTATTTCTAAATAGAATAAATAGATAAATTATTGTCGTACCTGATATAAATGCTGAATCTCCCTTACTAAATACATCATATACAATTTTCTTTTTCGATGCACTTTTGTCCACGTATCCCAGAAAAGCTCTGGATGGATCATTCGGGATGATTTTCCCGATAAACACTCCCGGTTCGCCTGGTTCACATATTTGACAGAGTCCTTTGGAATTTCTCACTGGTTCGCCTGTAGCTTCGTCTACTTTAATGATGGAAATGGGGTACACCTTTGGTATAATGCGTGACACAAAACCAACAGCTCCGACAGTATCATCAACGTTCACTATATCAAGCAAAACAGACCGTTACAATGTTGCAGTATTATTAAACAACAATTTCATTCTCACTTATATTAGCGTTTCCTTCCGTTGCACCGTAGAATTCCGAGATTTTCTTGATATTAAAACGCGTTTTGAATTCTTCCCAGATCTGTGGTCGTAGACCATTGCCAAAGGCTATTCTTAACTTGTGTTGAGTGTCTTCGGGCCGGGGCTTCACAGCCAATACATACCTGCACATTTCTCCAATATACTGGCAAACCTGTAAGAATAATATTTACATTAGCAAATAGCCACGTTAGTACTGAGTAATATGATATAATGTACCGTGCATTCGTATTTCTTAATGTCAGGGAAATATTGTGACGCCGAGAACTTCTTCTTGATAACAATTGTGCTACCGTATATGAGCATTTGACCAATCGCGATACACCCGCCCGCTGTATGGTACAACGGCAGTGGAGTGTAATATTTATCTTCAGGTGTAAAACTACCCAGCCAATGCATTGCCACAGCAATAAACACATAACTAAAACATACACACAGTCAACAATACATCTTGTAGATTGCAGTTGGTAACAATGAAATTACCGTGAATGACTAATGACGGCTGCTTTAGGTAGTCCTGTCGTACCGGACGTATAGATATAAACCAAATGATCATGATAAGTGATCTTATCAGGGACATTTGGTGGTGTAGTGGCAGCATCAGCTAACAGACTATTTAGATCTTGACATTTTAGAACACCATCGGTGATTTTGTCATTGGTTTGTCCTGAAGTTTGTTGATAGAGAGCTACTGTCGATTCTATTTGGTCTAAAATTTCTGTTATTGCTGTAAGAGAATGTAGTGTGTTAGAAGGTTTAACTTTATGGAATTAAATAGATACTGTTTACCTCCTGATAATTCACTGCCGAAAATGACGGCTTGACTTTTGGCAACAGTTATGGAATGTACTAAAGAAGTTAATTTAAGATTTGTGTTGATAAACGGCACTACAACACCTAATTTGGACAATCCCAGCCATGTACATACAAACTCGGGACGATTTTCCATAAACAGTGCAACAATATCACCTTTCTTATACCCGTGGCTTTTGAATACATTTGCTATTTTATTACTATATTCTTCAACCTATAACATATACAAGAAAAATATTAGTTTTATTAGAGATAGGAAATGTTTGAGGGTCACTGGAATTGACGCATTAGTTCGCAATTCGCACAGTAGATGGCAACTCGTTAAACGTCAAACATGGAGCGCCAAAAGTGTAGTGAATCTATTTAGTGATTTTAATTAATTTGACACCAATTTTCTGTGTAATAGTGTTAGTAAATGTGTTCTTTATTTCCAGACAATGTCGCCTGATCAACTTTGTATTTTGGACTTTGGTAAGTCAATTGATTTCACATTGTTTATACAAGCGAAAAGAGTGTATTCATTCTCTTATAAAGTATTTTCGATGTACAAGCAATAAATAATTATTTACATGTTTTAACCAAAATTTCCATGCATTACATATTCTAAGAATACATGAGACGTTTCAAGTTCTAGTGTGTTTTGCGTTGCATTATTCAATAATTTTTTCAAGTGCGGTGTTTTTAGTATTCGCACATGCAATGTCACTCGTCTTGTGAATATGCAGGCGATTAGTGTACCATTGTAAATACAAAAAATATGCTGATAGCGTGCCATATTTACCTGGGCAAATGTCCATTCTGTGTCTTCGAATATTATACATGGTTTGTTTGGATGTGCGGCGAGATTTTGTCGGAAGATGTCTGCAATGCTCATATCTTTCCTTTGGTATGATTTGATTTGAAGCAACACTCGTATGTATCGGTACAGAGCACTGTTGATTAGAATTATTAATGAAACAATGTAACATTTCTGCTATACAAAATATGAGTATACTTTATGTACATATAAATATTTAAATTTTGTACATATCAATAAAATTAAAAGTGTTTTTCAATAGTTAATATTCTAGTAGAATGGACAATATTAATCCAAAGTTCAATTGATCGTGTATATTTGTATTATACTCTGTCAAGGACATTTGATTACACTTGCATTGATATTTATTATATAATTACATTCACACATATTTTTACAATTTCTCTATTTGTAAAAAATTTGCGTTGCATTTTGTTTCCGCATTCTACGTTTTATTTGATTTTCTCTTGTTGGTGGTTGTTTGAATAACATACGCTAAACAGAAACCGGGAAGTCTTGTCTTGTTATTATGAAAGTAAAACAAGATGAATGCACAGCCAGCTATATATGTTTGTAATATGACTTTTCTAATGAGGAGTGCGGTAACTCAGTAAGTTGCAAACTCTCTACGTATCAGTTTCCTTGTTCCGGTCTTCAAATAGAAAGTGAAAACGTTTCACATTTGGTTATTACTTAACCAGGTATGTTGTCTCTTTGATTATAAGTCATGTCAGTTATGAAACATTCGTTTCCGTTAAAAGCATAAGATCTAAATTTGAAGTGTTCTAAATTATATAGTCTAAAATTTAGACTTTATTTCATAGTATATAATTAATTATACTATATAATCAATAATGTAAAATAACATAAAATTAAATTGAATATAAGGCATTCTTATTCATTTTGTAAGGCTGGTTTTTAGATTTTACATACACATATACGATTAGTTTGAAGTACATTTTTCTCTATTGAAACGCGCAATTAAACGATTAAAATTTCTAACAGTTTAATTCATGTGAATCTGTATGGAAGAATGCATCTGTTCTCATGATAAAATCCGCCCAATCATTGAAAGTAACAGTCGCGCGTATTACAATGAGGCAAAAACAGGTTTGGCCCGGCACATATCCATTGAAAATTTCTCCATAAGCTATATATGACGTCAATGGTAGTTATGTAAAACAGTATTCAAAACATTTGAATACCTAACTTGCAATTTTTTGTTAGTTACAAACCTGTATCAAATATTTTCAAAAAACCTACTAACCTTATATTTTATTCTGTTGTTTTTAAAATGTGTCTTTCATCAAAGTCAGACAGAAATGCTATTTTAATACTACTGAGCTAATTTTTCATAGGGATAACTGTAATAATTTTGTCATTTTAATGAACTCATTGAATAGACTCTTCCAAGAATTACTTTGTTAATTGTCTAAATGTTTGTTAATTGCCACGAGCGTATAAAGGGAGGGGGACAAATGCCAATATTTATGTTGCAGACTGTACGCGATAATTAGGATATGATTAATAAAGTATAATTGCACTTATGGAGGAACATCCAATGGTACCTTACAATACCCAAATGCACAACTAAACGTCATTTAAAATAAATCACTATATTTGTCATTTCCTACTGGAAAAGTGTAATGTCATTTTACCAATGTTTATATTAATGACCTATTGTTAAACATTGACACATACATTATTAACTTGATGTATTATAATTTCAATTATTAATGCATTTCATATACATTGTTGTTATACAACATAACGACGTGGCTTGAGGTATACATATAGGAAATATTAACGTATCTACTTCTGGTGACACATTTCGAATATTTGTAAAATATTCAGTACAATGTTCAATTTATTTTCATAGAATATTAAACATCAATATGTATCACGTATCGTCCACACAAAGGCCAGTGACGTTTTTGGCCTAAATACGACCCTGTCTAAGCGGTTCCATAAGTGACGTTTCTTCCAGATTATAGAAGACACACGCCATACTTTGACTGACAAAATGCTAATTCAATTGAAATGCAAAATGAATGACGCATTTTTAATTTGACAAGGTCAAAACTACGTGCACTGATTATGTCTATAATTACAAAGAATTCCAGTGGAAAAATTGTGGTGATTATTAGTTGAAAAATAGATGAGCATAATCAGAATCATCTTGTACAATATCTTTTAGAAAGTTGTGTAATTAAGTAACATTCGTATATACACACAAGTATTGTTATATTGCCCGGATGACTTTGCGAAATTATTTATTCGTTTTATTTGTATTGTTCTGTAAACAGGTTCTGTATATGTTTTTTTACATCTTTTGAAAACATTTATTTCTCAATATTTGTATTTGTACTTGAACATTGATACGATTCAATAATGATTTTGCATTATTGCAAATGGTAATTAATGCCATTTGCAATGAAAATGAGTTGATTATTGTGCGCAAATGAATATTTGTTTAAAATGTGATTTTCAATTAACTTTCTGTGACTTTGTTACGATAAAAAATACATAGTTTTAGTTTTGTTGCACACAGTTCAAGCAAAAGTTATTTATAACAGTAATACTAGCCAGTATGAAGTATTGTCAGAAATATTTATTATTTCATGTCATTAATACATATTTTCTATTATCAAGTAAAACATGAAAGCAGCATATTTTACATACAATGTACAGTGATTATGTGTACCTATATACATAGTACATAGTTTCATGTTGTGTTAGTTATCTTTTTTAAATAAAAACATATCAATAAAGCAACATGAATATAAATTTGTTTAATTAGTAATTATTCTGATAATTTGAACCTCGACTATAAATTGACGATTTTACTTGGTCCCCTGAGGTCCATTATAAGCGGGTTCTACTTGATTTTATATTTCTATGTATAAATAATTTGCACATTTTTTTAGTTCAGTTCATAAAAATTTATAATGAAATATATTATCCATTTACTATATTCCGTAAACAATATTATATTTGTATTTTATACAATTATAATTTGAATATTACAAAATGTGTGAGAAAAAAATAATTGCAATGCGCACCTGCATATAAAATTTTAGAACTGTGGACTTTAGATCTTACGCAACTGTACTTTAAAGCGCCGCATCATGCGTGTTGTAAGAGTATCAATGAACTGACACTCGCTCGCACACACACATACATAAAGTTACTGTTACGTGTACTTACGTTATATCCCGTGGTGCGGTACGTAGCGCTATGTAGAACCATCGATATTTCTTCTCAACGATAATGTACACAATGATAACGACTAGTACAAGGTGTACGAGTGATTTCCAACCGAGGAAATAGTACACGCTGGCACCGATTGCCGCTACGATGGCGGCCAGTGTTGACATGATGGCGACACAGCGCACTGCCTTCCTCACCGAGCTGCGGCACTTCACTGTGCCCGTGTGTTTCACTGCTGCTGGTGTTGCTGGACAGGTGATATCGGCAGAGGCTTTCGCGCCTCGCTCCAAGTCTTCGCATTGGTCGACACCGTGAACCTGTCACAGACACAATACACGTGTACACTGTACTACGGTTTGCATAACGTTGCAGGGGCAGATGTGCAGTGTGCAGCGCGCGCGCGCGCACGGACATCTAGCGGTGACGAGTGAAAGTAAAACGGAAACACATTTATACTACACATTTGACAGATCTAAAAGCGGTGGTTGCCTAGTTACGGGCTGAATGTAAGAATATAGATTGTTTGAAGGAAATACGATAAAAGTTTGTAATTTTGGTATA
>JAGJTL010000183.1:4278290-4305420 GCA_022063505.1 Calosoma granatense | reverse complement strand
AATATATTACCTTTCCGTTTGTATCTTTCATAGTTACACTGTTAAAAACAATCTCAAAACTATAACACACACATACACTAGTATATATTAATAAAACATAGTTCACTTGTTCACAGTAAACAATTGAAGTGATTGTTGATTTTTTAAACAATGTAACAACGATACGTTCAGTGATGGTGTATGTTGAACACTGCTCACTTGCGTTCGGACGTGTAGTTACTTGTGAGCGAAGTCAGTTGGAGGTAGCTACTTCACGTATTCAAATCACCAACACACACACACACACACGCACGCATACATGTACTTTCAAAGCACGCTTCCAACACAGTTAGACCTCTAATGCTTTGTATGCTACTTCAGTGCTTGTTAATTAATTATATATTTGCAGCAACACTCTTTAATGGTTCAATATTTGGTTATGAACGGTGATTTGCAAAACAGGAATGCATACATTAATAACAAGGAATGCACAGACGTACAGAAGAAGAATTTTATGGAATATTCCTAACCAAAAACGGGAATTCCATTGTGATAATACATGGTTATTTATAAAACATTAAAATGTAATATTTAAATCTTTAATATTATTTTAGTGTGTTCCAAGTGCATAAAGTTTCATTTATATATCACTGATTTTCTTCTTATTTTTCACGCTCTGAATAATCTATCTATAAAATCTAATAAATCGTCCACGATAGAGAATAAATTATGTAGTATATATTTTTTGGTTTGTTTTCTAGTAATTTTACATTGAAATTGTATAGAAAATAGCGTCAGTGTCTAGAGAATGCCGTTCTTGATATTTTTGTACTTTTTTCCATACACTCGTATGTTTTTATACCAATTAATATTGTTAACCTTGAAGATTGTTGAAAAATTGCAAGAAAAAATAAAATAAAATGTAGTCGACAGAAACTTGCTCCGCAGGTACCATTTATAGTGTAAAAAATAATTTTATTTGCGTGACTACAGTCAGACAAATAACAACTGTTTTTTTGTTTATTTTTCAAAAGTTCATATTTGTCGCATGCACTCAAATATTCAAATTGTAACAGAAGAAATGTTAATTACAATACGTGTTATGCATCCTGTACGCTTTTCTTCGTTTAAACATTTGCTAATATATGCAGAATATATTGTGTTAATTTCACTAACAGCACCGGCTGCCGTGATTTTTGATATATTAATTCCTTGAAAATTCAAACACAATATTTAATTAGTCTGACGTCAATCTTGATAGTGTTTTTTTTTTGTTGAAACAATCATCAAAACTTATAAACTTCCAACAATTTATTTATATGTTATTTTAGTTGTCATTAAAAATCTATAGGTTCCTGTCCATGACACTTAATTTTCGAGGTTAACTTTATAGGAACTATACTTTTCAAACTATTTGCAACCAATATATAATATTTTACCTTGTTTAATCGAAAATTTACCTTGAACAAAAAAAAATATCTCTTCTTTCAAGGAAAACATACTTGCGAAATAAGTGTTAATTATTAAATAATACATTAGTCTTCTCACTTAACAAAATACTTCATTAAAGTAAGATGTGTACTGACTGACGACTTTTGTTTTCATATTATGCAATACTTACGTATGAATTATTGAAAATTATACAGAAATTTGACTTATAATAGCCGGTTCATTGTACAGTAATGCATATATATTGTAATATAAAGAGGTATTTTATTTTTATTAGTACTTCATTTAGAAGAAATCTTGTTTAGATCTTACAATGTATTCTGATGCAAGTCTTGACCGACTACCACAGTTTGCTTGGGAAATTCACTGACTTGTAAGAAAAATACAGGTTTGTAATTGTAGATATATCTGTTTGCACTACTATGTACAACGACTGACAGACCTCATTCTCTTAACAAAGAACTAGTTAACTCACATTATACACTACGTGCCAACCTAGGAAATACAAATAATTCCAACCTGTATTTGCACGTGAGAATTCTCAACTCGTTCCGGTTTAACAGAATATTGTTATTTACTTTATTAATTATCTAACGTATCCAGTGATTCAAAATACAAACGAGTTTACAAAATTAAACGTGTTTTTTTACAAAAATGCATAACCAAAATCTGAATATTGATTTTGATTTGCTTAAAAGACAAATGTCATTAAGGTAATAAAACTGCTGAATGCAGATTAAAGTGATTTGAATCACTTTGTACATGACGAATAGTTGAAAATATAAATAAATTACGAAAATTGCACGTATTAAGTTGTTTATTCGCTGTTGCGTGTTGTTTGTAATAAAAAAACCGTTGCAAATTGCTTTTATATGTAAGAACAAACAAACATAATCAAAGTAATTGTTAAAGTATACTTGTCTATGGCCACCGTAATAAAGAAATGCATTTCCTGTAAAAACTATCTACCTCCAGAGAATACGAATTGGGACACATGCTTGGAAGCGAATATTACATTCGGTCACATGCACAGATCCTGCTGACATCTGTTGCCAACACAACAAACTCGATTGACTTATGTCAA
The DNA here is from genome assembly GCA_022063505.1 of Calosoma granatense. Lineage (NCBI taxonomy): Eukaryota > Metazoa > Arthropoda > Insecta > Coleoptera > Carabidae > Calosoma > Calosoma granatense. The sequence continues at coordinate 4,302,908 of JAGJTL010000183.1, read as the reverse complement.
TGGCTTAATCGGTCTCAGTGTCAAAACAAGTCAATAAAAGAATTTTGGTGGTTTTGAGTAGTTCTAACACGAGATAATTTTATATATATATTCACCGAAAAATGGGTTGTGAACAAGTCTGTCTGAAGTGGAACAATTTTTCATTGAACATTACGAAAAATATCGACGATTTGTGGAAAGATGAGAGTTTGGTTGACGTTTCGATAATAAGTGATGGCCAGTGCATTCAGGCACATAAAGTTATACTGTCAGCCTCTAGTCCACTATTCAAGAGCCTTTTTGCGGTATGAAATGTGTTTATTAATCGTACAAATATTAGTGACCACTGTGATGCATGTAATTACGCAGCGTGTTTTTTTTTCATGGGAAACTTGGTTGTAAACATAACATAGAGGTCACGTACTTTGGTAGTCACGTTTTGTTAAGAAACATTTGTAAAATAGTATCTCAACAATATTACTTGTATATTCATAATAATAATATTATTATGAGTGTTCTTACATTTAACAATCACGTGCTGGTTTCAATGTCAACTGTTTACAATAATAACGAATTCATACATGAAAAGAATGATTGTGTGCCAATGTACGAGAGGTTACGATGAGTTTATTTTTATAGGTCAATCCATGTCAACATCCTGTTATAATTCTGCAAGATGTCAGATTCAGGGAACTAGTGTCGATAATAACGTTTATATATAAAGGAGAAGTGAATATATTTGAGGAAAGTTTACCTGCATTGTTGCAAGCAGCGAAAACGTTACAAATTCGTGGCCTGTCAGATTCTGTAGACAGAGATAGTTTAAATAGGTTATACGCACTGCGTGACGAAGAGCCAACAGAAAGAACGACAAAGAAACGTAAAACACACAACAATAATAGCAGTAGTAGTAATAATTCCAGTGCAAATATACAAACGAACGATGCACCGAACATTGAAGATGATAGTACGACGAATTTACCTGAGAAAATCATTCCGAAAGAAGAACCTAAATTAGATAATTTCCCCGCCGACTTCTTGGCGCATGTGAGCGATGATGAGGATGTTAAAACAGAGGACCTAGTGTTGCACAGTGATCGAACCCAGGACATATTACAGTCGGCGGATTTAGTCGCATCGGCGACTACGGATGGTGAGTTGTTGACGGAATGTAGTGAATTAAGGTTGACAGACACGTACATACATGTATGTATGTATGTTAACTTAACCTTAGTCTACTACTGTAGCTATGTGTGTATGTGTGTGGATTATTATGTGTCTTATAGGCTTGTAAGATATATTATAATGTGGATCACTTAGGCACACATGTTGTCGGCAAAAAGATGTACCAACATATGCCTTTTGCTAACCTGCTCCCGTCATCTGAAGTACTGCTACGATGGTCGCAGTCACGCAGTCTAGACCAGTTGGCCATAGATCTTATGAAACGACTGTTCACAACCGAAGAACGTCTCATATGCAATGTGAATGGCAAAATGGGCAAACCACGGTTTCACACCGGCAAAATATCCCTACTACGAGAAGTATTATACTATTACAGTGGCCTCACACCTGCCGAATTCGAGCTGCACTGGAAAAACTGTGTAACGAAAATAGACACATCGAACCGTGGCTTAAAGCGGAACAAAAAGTTACGAACACAAATGTTCTTCATGGACACGTATCTGGCGAAAACGTTCACTTAATAGTGGATGGACACATAGCTGTGCGAACTTGTATTGTTACTATATAATTATTTCTCTGTTGTGAACACGTGTATAAATAATATACAAACATACTTCTACTGTTCTGTTACAAGTATTACAAAATCAACCAGAACTTGAAATACATTTGTAGTTGTGATGTGTTATTTCTATATATATACATATATAAATATGAAGATGAGAATTATACGATATATTTTTTGTTACGTTTCGGGTTTGTTTTCTTTTAAGTTAGGCCTAATTTTGCCAACAGATACCTCAACAATAGTGAACGCGGCAGCGGCACATGTATTCGCGTGTCCTTTCTGTCCTCGCACGTACACGAACTGGGGCTTTCGCCGTCGGCACATTAAAACAGTGCACTGTAATACCGGCCCCGAGGGCTTGTTACCGTGCAGGCTATGTCCTGCCAGTGCCGGTACACGTGCACTCACATTGGAACAATGGATCTACCATATGCTGGACGATCATCAACTCGAGTCGGTACAAGTACAGGAGGACGTATCGGTGTACAAGGAAGCCATAATGGTACTTCAGTCCACCGGTACACATGCACCCGCTGACAATGTAACATAATCATATGTTAACAACCACACACACAACCACCATCACCACATAGAAGAATAATATGTGTAAATATGTTTTGTATATCATGCCTTGAATAAAAAGATACCACAAACCAATACGGGTGACATTCTCTACAACATATGTGTTTTTAAAGAGGATGTACATTACATTTATATTTCAATAATAATTTAATACAGCATAAATACAAGTAATATAAATAATGGACAAAATGTGTATGAAGCATGAAAGAGTATGTTAGAACAAAAGTTTACAATTCCGTTTCTCGGCCTTCTAAAATAATTCCCGGTGCCAGTTCAATACATGTGATGCCATTCATTTCCTTTTCCGGTATTTCGAATGATAACGATTTCTCCGATATTGCCTTCTCCATTTCATTTACATTCTGTTTGTTCGTTTTATTCTTCAGTACTTTGCTATACGGTAATTCTTGTACCGGTTCGTCAACATTTCTCTTTAACGAATTCCTTTGAAAGTTCGTCTTGCGTAGCATCCCTTGGAAATTAAACGGCGGATCATCCTCATCTGATTTCTTATCCACGTTTCTCTTTCCAATGGATTCCAGCTCCGCTATAGGATTTCCCGGTCCACGTTTTAATTTCGTCACAGGTTTGCTAGGCGATCGGATAAATTCGAAATCCTGATTGGCACCTTCGAAATTCTTGTCGACATTCATACTATGCGACGGGCTGAGTATTGTCTGCGGTGTTATGATGACGGGTGAAACTGGTGTCTGAATCCTGCCAATGGAATGATGTCTTTGAGGAGATTTACTGGGAGTACTGTGAGTAAGTGTTCGAGTTTTGTCCTCCTGATCCAAGGAAGGTAGTTTCTTGAGCGGGGTGGCTGGGTCACGTGTATAGGGCATTTCTATTAATGTCTGGTCGATAATATTCGAACTTGTGGTAGTTGGAGGAGACCGTGTGATTTGTCGATTGTAGTCTTGAACTTTCATTTCATTATAGATTGATTGTCGCCATTGCAATGGGCTGTCCCAGGAATCTTGTTCATCATCGGCTGAAGCACTGCAGTGTACAGAATTGCAAGTAGATTTTTAGGCTAATGATGATATTACTATCTATTTACCTCATATCGCACATATGCTCTGTATTGTAGTATGGAATCTCATCGAATCGAAAAGGCAACTTCCAAACCGATGGCTTTTTCTCGCCCAACCACGTATCAGATTTCGCTTGAGGATCAACTTTATCCAAATCAACTTCCTCAATACACTGTTGTAATTCGTACATGGAAGTTTGATTGAAAATATGAATCTACATCATAATAAAGTCATGATTATACGTAGAACAATGAACAAGCCTTAGAATGTCTATCTACTATATACCTGTTGCGAGAGATTTATTAAATCTTGGAATTTAGCAGACCGATACTGTAGCAAAACTTGAAACATACTTTTGTTCTTCCATTTCTTAGCAAATGGCCTAATAAATTTAGTAGTGTCGTCGTCAATTTGTCCTGAATCTTTGTTAATTAGTGGTCCGTATTTTTTTCTTACGATATGGCCTCTATAAGCTACAAAACAATATTTATAAAGCAACATTAAATTGATTATTGAGAACAACCTTTTTGAATCATAACAGCTGCAGCGGATTCTGCACTTAAATCTGCTGATTGTTGTCTCACCAATTTTGCTTCTGAAATGAAAACTTATTCCGTTAAATATTGTTACAGTCGATTCGAACAATACAATCATACCTGTTTTCTTTTTCAAATTCATCAATTTTGTAGCGACATTTCGTTTTGCTAGAAATGCTCGCATCATTGATTGTATTTTAATAATCTTTTTAACTTTAATTTCATACAATCTGTAAATTAATATGAGTAAAATATTTGAAACAATTTATATGTAAATATATTTTATACCTAGACAAGTATTCTTCGTTGTAATATTTGAGAAACACTTTCGACTTTCCAATAAGCCATCCTTCCATTTTCAATCTAACCAGTAAAAGTCGACAATTGTCTTTAGTGACTTCAACAGTTTCATCGAAATCAAAAGCGAGAAACTTGTACCTGAAGACAAAATCAACCTGCTGATACAATTTTAAGAGAGTGTATTTTTAATTTACCGTCTCAGAAATTCTGGGAATGAAATTCTATGCGGATATCCATGTTGTCTGGCGTGTGCCGTATCTAGCACAGACAGCGCTCGAAGTTGATGTTTCACCAGTTCCTCTTGGAAACTGCTGGGTTTGTTCTGCAAATCCGTACGGATACACTTGACGAAATGAGTACCTCCGGCGCCAGCTCCAATACTGAGATCTCTAAGTATTTCCAAACTCACGGATCGGAATGTTGTAATAGCTGTCCGCATATGTTTTGTCTGAGAATACTGAGTTTCTGGCGTAGATTTCTATAACAAACTTCATGTTAGTAAAATGATTTATAAAACTTGAGAGGCAGTTATACTTTCAATCTCTCCTGTTCTGCTACCAAAGCCGAACTCCAATTGCGTTTCTCCTCCTTCGCTTCGTATATGATATTACCAGTTTTGTTCAGATTATTTGTAAAGAATTCCCTGATGATTGTATCGGAGGATAATCGTAATGTTTCGGTCATCCCCGGCGGGAGGAAATCTCGATTTTTCAATGACATATCTCGAATATCGTATGCAACTTTACCGGTAAAGTGAGAGAAGTAAAATTCTTTATCGTTGCTGATGTTTAAGTATGGACCATTCTTGCTTTTTTCCATTGAATCTGAAACCAGCTACTGTAGCGATTTTACAGAGAGAAATTCTACAAAATACAAACCTACCTAGAATATGTTGAAAACCGTGTCCTGTTTTTGAAGCTTCATCTATCAAACTCAACACTCCACTAGGTTTGCCTAAAATTTGATCTACAGCCTTCTTGTTATCGTAGTAGTTCAAAACAGTCGGCTCCAGATCTTCTTCTAGCATTTCTAAAGATTCCCACGCAAATACTCGTTGAATATACAGATACTGCAGTTGTTCGTTCATAGCGTTGATTAGAAGTTGTTCAAGATCATTTCGCTTGAAGCATTCGAAACCGAATAGATCCAGAATACTCACTGAGTACTTTTCACCACTGCAACATTCAAATTGTAAGCACATAAATAGGTAATAGTTAATGGGGTTTATGACTTACTATATTGCCCGGTTTTTTGCCATCTTGTTATTGATAATATGAACAATCCAATCCACCAGTCTTGCATACAAACAATTGGCCAACATATCCCGTGCATCTCTCGCTTGATCAGATGTATTTCTCAATCTTACAGCTGTGCCTTCATCGATATAACAATAATTAGTCAACGCCCATATGAATTTCTTCTCGTCAATGCCCAGTAGTTCAGCAACTTTGGCACAAGATTCCGGATTCTCTACTTCAGCCATTCCTTCCTCGTTCTCATTGAAACGCACCTCGCCCAGATTCAAAATGGCTGCCAGTATCTTGTTTAACAGTTCCTTATGCTCGTTGGTAAAGTCAAATACACTTAAATGTTCTGATATAGCGGCGAATTTCTTTACATTATACTTGGGATTGTTGCGAATTTCAAGGGATTGGCTTGCATCGTCCGGAATTCGAAGGTATCTGTAATTTCGCTCTGCATCTAGTAGATACATGTCAAGTTGGCCAGAGGAGTGTAAAGCGTCATAGAAGTAGTATAAAATATGGAAATTGGCTTGCGAACTGAAACAATATAATATATTTGATTAGCTGTGGACCAGAAATGTGTTGCTACTTTCTTACATATCCGTAGAAGATACCCTCCATTTCTCCAGCTGATAAATTCCAAACATTGCTCCGCTCACTTTGCCCGTAGACCCGTAAATGACCTGGGTTCGCATCACGCATCGGGTAGAATCATAATTAGTCGGAGTCGAAGCATTTGTGAATGCATGGATTACATGTAGCGCTCGATCTATGTTCTCCCCGTTGGAGTTTTTGCTTTTACCCATATACATTAGATGATCCACCAGGTGTCGGAGGGCTGTAGTTTTGCCTGAGCCGCTTTCACCAGAGAGCAGAATATGCTGAGGTGCCTCGTGGTGTAGAGCATCCTGATACGCCCGATCTGCCACTGCGAAGATATGAGGAGGATTGTCCGAACGCGACTTGCAATTATATTTAATATGATGCTGCAAGGAATACCAATGTTTTATCATATATATTAATCTACATCCCATCTTTTCACTTACAATTTCCGTATACAAATCTTCCATCTCGTTTGGATTCAAGATCAGCAAGACATCGCCCACGAATGTTTGAAAATATCCCAACTCCATTCGTCCTTTCAGCTCAGATAACAAAGTATCTTCTGTTAAATTTTCAATCGCTGCAAGATCTTCCAGATACATTCTTACAGGTTCTGAATCTTGACCAGTTGTTAACATGTTTGATTTCACTTTAGATTCTGGCTGACGTTCCTGTTTTCCATCTGATCCTATATCGATGATAATCTTCTTGAGTTCTTGCGTTAACTGAAAGTGTCAACTTTAGATAAAGTATATCCACTCATATTGGAAGACTTACGTAATAAGAATTTTCTGGAATAGCTGTTAAAAACGGATGTTCCATGATTTCTTCCATGAAAGGACGGTATTCAGGGTTCTTTTCTAAGCACCTGAAATTTAAATTAGCCAATTGTGGTTCGTTCCGATTTAAATAAATGTGATGTAACTGCTTACTCAGCTATGAAATCATTGTAAGGTTCAGACCAATTTGATGGCCGGTATAATCCAGGTGGTGGGTTACGAACGATTTGGAACATTGTCCTAGTGGGATGCATCCCATGGAACGGAGGTTTACCATCACCCAACTCTATAGCTGTGATTCCCAATGCCCATACATCCGCTCTAGCACCGTAGGTGCTGTCACTATCGTCCTGTGCACTCGCTACAACCTCAGGTGCCATCCAGCATGCTGATCCGATACAAGTACCACGTTTTCCTAATGTACTCTTAATTTCTTTTGCTAGTCCAAAGTCCACCAGTTTGATTTCTCCTTCCTTTGTCAACAGTATATTGTCTCCGCAGACATCTCGATGTATAATATGATTTTTGTGAAAATGGAATAGAGCCTGTCATAGATTTAACATGTAGTTCTAACTAACCATCAATGTTATTGTATAATTTACCTTTACTGTTTCTTTCAGGATAAACGCGATGTGTTCTTCTGCCATGCGGCGATTGTTGAACAGTAGTGCTCGTACGATGTCCATAACAGATCCACCTTCACACAGCTGTAAGTACAAATTATCTTTGTTTATTTCCTTACTTGCCATCAGTACACGCATGTTATGTAAGTTGCCAACCCACAGGCGCTAAATATACTAAGAATGGAGAAATGAATTCCATATAGCGGAGTATCAGTTAATTGAGAATAATTATGGTTTCCATTCCTTAGAATGGTTCATTATAAAAAAATACTGGTTGAGATCTTGTAAATTACTAGTGTGTTTCTTATTGGCGTCGTTGTCGTCGTGTTGTTATATACGTGAGTGATTAAATTCGGCTGGAGACTAGTTAGTGAACAATCTGTCACAGTGGCCAACGAAACTACTTTTTTACTCTGTTGCGCGACATACATTCATCGTTACGCGACATCTGTTAATTTCTGTCGGAATCACCGGGCATAAACCAAGTACGCCGCGTCATGACTTTTTTCTCTGCCCGCATAGTGAAGAATTCGAGGTTCGCGCTCGAACGTCTTTTTGTCGAATAAATCTGGCCGTCGTCTGTTTTAAACGTTGTGTGTGCGCTCGTTTGTGCAACGCTTCAGTGAAATTGTGAGTTATGTGTTGGGAATGAACAACGGTGGAACGATTTTGGTCTTTTTGCACGAGCAACTGCAGCGAGTTCGCATCACTATCGTGTGCGAATTCCCAGCGTGTATCTCTCGGCTATGCACCGAGGTATTCGGCACTAAGTACTCGACTAATGGCTGCACGTGTAATTTTTATGTTTTTCATAATAATTCTGCAAACGCTGATGTTCGCAATGGACGAACTCACAGGGAAAAAGAAATATGCGTCCTCGCTAATAGCGTTTATTTTTTACTTGGCTCGCTTGGTTGATGGTAATGAAATTTTATTACCCATACCTTGTGACTTGGAGGATTTTGATTTGGTTAAATAAATCAAAAAATGTCTAGAGGGAATTTTATAAAGTAATAAGGCGAACAATCATTCAGTATTTCCATAAAATAAATACTATCAACTTTTTCAATTTACTAGTGCCATTGTTTACGCTTGGAGCATTTCAACTTTTTCCAGTCATGTGTGGAGTGATTTAAGTTGATTTTAAAGTTTAGTATGGCACGTTACACTATATGTGTATGCTTGTGTATATTTATACGCACATATCTACACAAACTGATGGTGTAAGACCTTGAATCTTTCTTCATATATATACATACATACATATATACATATAGTATATATGTATGTATGTGTGGAGAGTTTATATGACTGTATTCGTGTTCCCATTAAATAACAACTGTATAATTCCTTTTGCAGTCACACTTGTGTACGAGATTCTTAAGAACGTCGTAAATATAATGCCATTTAAACATTACACACCTGTGCGCATACGTCTCTTCGTGTGTGCGTGCGTGCATGCACCGACGTGCATGATATCAGATTCATAACGGCACTCTAGTATTCACCGTATTGCAGTGATAGATTTAACCAATAATTTATCATATCCATGTTGTGTATAGAAGGAAATATATTTGTCTTGGGAAAGTTTATAAAATATATTTAAACTAATTTTTTTACATCCATGTTGTGTATAGAAGTAAAAATGTGTTATTCAGGCTACCAGAACGACACACGTGTGTTGCGGGTTTCGCTAAATATAGGGTTTAAATTTAAGATAAATATATCGTTCAGTTTAAATCCATGAAGCAAAACTATACATACTTACCTGTTCTCCTAATAATCCTACACAAATTCGATATTGTTCGTTTTAATTAACAAGATATACTTACCTCCATAATGAACCATATATCAATGCCTCCCTCGCGATTCTCTTTTTTATAAACGCCATAAAAATCAACTAGATTGGGATGGTCGGAGAACTCTTTCAGTATCCTGTATTCCTCCTGGATGTACATCTCGGTGTCTGGAGTGAGACGTTGAATTTTAACTGCTACTTTCTTGTTGTTTGATTCGGAATCTGTAGCTACGTAGACACTACCTGATATACCACATCCTATACATTCTCCCAGTGTATAACGGGACTCAGGATCTGGTATACTGTTCAGTGTAAATCCGGCCATTGTACCTGTGTTCTATACAAATATAAGAATGAATAAATATAAAAACAAACAGTCTAAATCGTTTCAATATTTTCTCACAATCTAAAACCTTCTTATAATATTTTCTAATCTTTTCAGTCCGATAAAAAAAGAATGTATGTATTATCTTTTAAAATAAATCAATTTTTCGATGTCTTCAGATTTTGTATAGTTGATAAAATAAACTACAGTAAATAATAAAAATAATATAAATGAACAAATTATTCTGGTTTCACAGATATATTCAGTTCTACATTCGAAACGATAATTCAGTTAAAATCAGGTTACATAAACGTGATTAGAAACACAGTACGGAAACCCGACAACAGCTCTCTGTCTGCCTATGTGTGTGTGTGTGTGTGCCCTCATAAATCAATTAAACACCTGCAGACGGACCTGTTTCCGTTCACCATTGGCTAGAACAGCTCTCTGTGTGTTTATAATTAATTGCAAAATATATATAATTGCTTCACACCAGGAGCGCGCGCTCACACACATACAAATACACACAGTAGAAGCAATAAATTTATTCTTGCAATTGACGCAATTGAAATGATACATTTCATCGTAAATCTAATGGTCACTATACACAGGTGGTCACTATATACAGGTATAGTAATTTTATTATCGCCCGGACGGTGGTATTTATGTATATAAACCAAAATTACAATTAAATGTTAATTAATTTACGGAAATTACATGTGTCAAGTTAACATTCGAAGATAACTATTTCGATTAATTCATCGTATTAGTTAGTGTATATGCCGACATACAACAGCGCCACTTGTATACGTGGCGGTGGAATGTACATACATATGTTAATTATTGTCGTGTTGTAGTAATGTTTTTGGATTCTGTTTAATTAAGAAATATTGTTCCAATTACATAACACATGTCATTCGCTCTCTCTCTCTCTCACTGTCCCTCCCGTTCGCTCACACAAGCATTAATAAAAAGCAGTTAATTAACAAAATTTGTATATAGTTATACGGGTAATTAGTGGTCGTTAATCGAAAGGAAATTAATGAATAAATGACATTACTGTTGGGAGAATGAAACAACGTTTAGGTAAAAAAATTGCTTACACACAAACAAATTTATAATTCTTTACTTAATAATTTATTTACCTTCGGATTCATCAAGTATTACTTACCAAGGTTTGATGAATTATTTACACAAAAGTTACTAGTCAAAAATCTGTAGAATTCCTAGACGAACGACGCACACATTCAATGATGAATTTCAGACCGACGACAAACATAAACTAGATTCTAACTGATGTTGATCAAACTCGTCGAGTTCAGAAATCCCATAAGTGCTCAACACCAACGGGCTTCTAAGTCCATCTAAAGGCCGTCCATTTTCCGATCATTATTGATCCGTTTTTTCAGGTCAGGGTTACTTGAATATCTGCAATCATAATTGAATCTAATACGGTAATTACGTAATATCTTATCAGGTACGCTTAAAATGTAACAATAGCCAGAATAGTCAGAATAGAATGGCGTCAAGTCGGCCGTGAAAATGTGTACTTGTTGTGAGTTGAGTCAAGTATGTATGTATGTATTACAAAGAAACATATGCCGACGTACACAAGAGCGCATTACTCGTTTGTCTGCGAGAGAAGAAGATCATAGCAGGCTGCGGCGTTTCCTAACAGGGAGATTGCAAGATAATAATATAAGTATCAACACAGAGAGAGAGAGAGAGAGAAATGGATACAATATGGACTGCTCATGGTATAATATATATATACACTGGTATACTGTATCTATACAACCAACTAACCAGGCCATAGTGTACGTATGTGTGCGTGTGTTTGTATGCCGACACAACTTTACATTCTGACAATAATGTTCGTCTGCTTCATTGGATTTCACTGAACGATATCTTTTTTCTTGATTCCTGAAAAGCCGGAGCCGTTTGAAGGGTTCAGTTTCAGTTACATTGTCGACATAATAAGTGCCCGTTTAACTTCGGATGCGTAAATACATCGTGCGCACAGGGCCGGTATCGGATAAGATTCATGGGGGCCCCCAAAGAAAAAGAGAAATGCTGTATAAGAATAACATAAAAATCCATAGTTAAATTAAAATAATTTACAGACCTAATTAATTACAACAGTATGTTTACAACCATGAGTTTTCTATAGCAGACACACAGAATCAATATTTACATTGTCTCAAAATTTCATATAAATTCTTTGTACAGTAAGACAAAATTTCAGAAGTAAAACATAAAATTACTCGTTTCTTCCTATATATTCCTAACGAGATAATATTTCCTTATGCCAGCCCTGTATTTAAGACCTAGCAAGGCAGCAGTATATATATGCAAGAATATTGACAAACTCTATTGACTGGTGCTGCCACTACACTGGCGGCGGTGAAATGCGGAAGCTTCGTTATATGTAGCTTAACGCGCGTACATACACATGCACACGGTACTTATTACCGAGTACACGGATCCATAATTTTATCAAGTCTTTTTATTCACCTCTTGATTGATTTTGGTCACCGTGTTATTTAATTACCTATTAATGCGTGAACAATTTATATTTCATAAAAGTTTTTCTGGTCGAAATGCGTAGAAAATATATAATAACAGGGTTATTATATATATTTTAAGAAGAATGCCAAAAGAATAAAAAAAAAGTACAAGTCAGGAACCAATATTTTATTTACACAAAAAATGCTTGTAAATAAATACATATACATCAGGCAAGTACAGGGTGTATCGTAATACTGATCAGTAACATCCATTGTAATAAATAAACTCAGTCGCATTGTACTTAATTAATAATAAATTACCTAATCTAATTCATACATACAATCATACATCTACACATATATGCATCGGTACATACACTGCATTGGAAAAAATATATAAATATTAACACTTATTGTTCTTGTCAAAATGTGAGGTTAAATAATATCGTACAAGTTGTACGTATATGTCATATTATTTATATTATTTGTATATTACTGGTAACACATTATTTTCTATTATTTTTCACTTTAATTCACTTGCAAACTGTGATCCATTCTTCTACGAAACAATTTTGACATTCTACTTTGCAACACCAATGAAATTTACAGTTGCATCGCTCAATGCGCCTGCGTCGTATGAAGTTGTAACCTCTGCCGCAACACAGTGACGAGCAACTGTCGCTGCCTGTACTCGTACGATTACATTGTCTTCCCATAGTGCCCAGCACGTCCAGATTCATATCCCTTTCACAATAGTTTGGCGACTTTTGATAGTACAACAATTCTGTACTAATATCGCGTTTCTTCTTGCCACGACGTTTCTTTTCCTCTTTTGTGTTATTCACATTCTTTTCTGGTTTTAACTTTGCCCGTGGTTTCTGACGTTGCTTCTGTTGACGGATTAGTTTGTTGGTGAGATGCACAGGCGAACCGTTGCCCATATTCGATTGATCGACCAGTATAGCATCTCGGAAGCGATTCTTCAGGACCTTGCCAACGTGACGGAAATCAGGGGCTGCTTTCCAACAGGTCTTTAGTTCACAACTTCCAGACATTCCGTGACATTTACACCGGATCTGCATATTGTTTGCGACAGCCTGTGAACCAAACAAATTTTAATGCAAAACATCTCCACGAAAAGCATAACAAACTTTAATCTAATTGAAAAACCAACTTGTTACTTCTGAATGCTAATACTTGTCAATGAGTTTTTAGTATCGCTAAATATATACCAACGTCTGTTCTATATGCTAATATGCAGAAAGGAAAAAGAATTGCACATAATTTTAGGGGCGACGTTCGACAAACAACACACTCTTTATGTAAACATCTGGGTGCCATTTTCTGTCGCTTTCATCTTGAAAATTACCCTATGATTTAGGGTAATATCCCTGTTTAGTTGTAAGTAATTGGTAAGGATTCATATTTAGTAGACAATTCTGACTTCACTGCGTGTGTGTGTGTGTGTGTGTTTGTTAATACTGCTAATGTACAAGCATGTTAAAAAGCTCTTTGCTATTTATACCATGCAACTGACCATTCAAACATCCCCTATATGACGGGCGGCTTGTTTGAAGTTTGTAATCTTTTGCATCCAGTCAAAACACGATGCCGCGCATTTATACTGCAAACAGGGGTAGTGAATGTGCAATTTGCTAACGAAGGGTGAAAGGGTCTTATTTAAGAATGAAGGGATGAACCTTTATTATATTTAACCCTCACACAGATACGAGGGTGATGATTTAATTTATTAATCTATTACCATGGCTAGTTATATCTAAAAGTGTATAAATGATTTTACTGAATTCATCCACAACGATGGAGTAGGATTTAAATCATTGCTGAACTAATGATTAATCAATTAGTTGTTCACGGGAAATACGTACAAATTGATACAACATAGTTGATTATCAATATTTATGTAGATGATTACTCTGCGTGTGTGTATGCTCACAGATAGTACAATAAATATTCTTCTAGTACCGGAAACTATAAATTACCTCTGTGCATACATTACACAACTTCCTTCACAAATATCTTAGCTCTATTTACCACATATACATATATATGTTTATGTATAACGAAAGTCGTAAAATTATATCTCATGTCCAAACAGAGAGACAAGCCTGCATGTTTCAATAGTTCCTGCATACTTTACATGGAGAAATACAATGATTATCTATCCATTAACCACAAATGTATATATAAATGTCGATACCACATTTTGATAACAGTAAATTTGGCAATAATTACAGTTTAATTATTTCCGTAAACCACAAACTTCAAAGGACGACCGGCAAAACACAAAAGTGTGTTTATCTATTTTTGATCTGAAAATTCTGAACTTGATAACTTAATCATGCCGGCAAAAAAGAAATGATTTCCAGCCACACAATTTAATTACGCAACCACAAAATATTCCCGTAACCACACCACCGTGTGCTGGGGTATTAAAATAACTTAATAATCCAGAAACCACAGCATAATATCTAAATCAACCGAGTAAATCCAGTTCAAACATCCCTTTATAATCTACAGCTAAATTATCTGTAGAATCTTCATAATAAATGTGTAGTGTGAAGAAGTGTCCGCCATTTTACCTTAGTGACCATCACTCTCGCGGTGAGTGAGAGAGAGAGAGAGAGAGAGATAGAGAGACTATGATGTTATTATTGTTATTATTACTCGCCTCGGCTAGGGACCACCCGCAAGATACTCTCATTAAGTGTTTTGTTGTGGCCGAACTGAGAGCGCGCACGCACTAACACCAAATGTAGTCTGATGATCGTAACTCATCTTTCTCCTCCGAGATACAGCAGCCTCTTCTTTACCGGGACAGAGCGGAGGGACAGGGGTAGGAGGTAGAAAAAAAGGACATTGATTGTTGGCCCGTAGGGGGACTAGGCTAGATTTGACGGCCAAAATTTTAATTCAAAGTAATAAAGTGGTGTGTATCACGAATGTTATAGCATTGAATGGCGGCTAGGAGATATTAAAGTGTTGATTGTAATAGCTCTCCATGTGGAGAGAGAGAGAGCTGGACACTGTCATGGTTGAAAATACAAATTACATAGAATTATAATCTACGGCTTAGTGAAAGAAGACTATAATATTGACAGTGTAACTGTAATATATATTATATTGCTAGTAGAGGAATAAATATGATGGCAAATGTATTGGAACAAAATATGAATATGTTGCAGATTTTGTACACTTGTTTAAAAAAAAGATACTCTCTTTAAAGTGCCATGTTGACGAGTCGACCCTGTACAATAAACCAACCTCAGCTATATCAATCTCATCTTGATATCTGGCAGCTATGCCAGTCTCTCAAGAATAACTTCATAATCTCGCTAGCAGAGGCGTACGTGTTTGCTGCCGGCGACCACGACACACTTTTACCAGTGGCGGAACACTAGATAACATCAGTCTAAAACCCGCCATTCTCTGTGCCAGATTCTAATCTACAGTTCTAACAGTTTACTCGCTGTAATAATAGTAATAATATACAACTTGGTATATTTAATAATATATTCAATATTCTTACGGAAATGTTGGAGATGTTATCTTCAGTGTGTATGTGTGTGTGCCCCCACAAGGACGAGTCGCCCTCTAGTACAATGTATGTATGTGTATGTGTGTAGAGTCATTAATCATCTAATGCCAGGTTCATTGTGTGTGAGTGTCACGCTTTATAATATGCTGTCATTACATGACCACTACTACGCATCATTATAATCAAATTACAGAGCGGTATAACATTGCTTCCATCAACACACACACATACATACATACATATATACATACATATAAGCGTTTCCCCCTTCTCTTCGTTGTAAATCAGTGTACATTGTACTGTCTAATAATTTATACCTTATCAATGAATAATACACAACGACAAGCTTCAAATTGGTCAAGATAAAGATTTGAATACACTCACCAATCTTCCCGCCTGATTATTGTGCAAACTAATCTTGCTATGAATATCACCAGCTTGTTCCCTTGCATCCAAGAATAATTTCGAAAACTCCATCCCATATTGTAGGTTATGCGAACATCCACCCCATTTCCAATGATTCGCGGCACTGGCGGGTTTCTTGTATCGATAACTGCCCGGATCACAGCCGCAGGACACGAGTCGCCCCTGGCTGCAGGCACGTGCTACACTGTGTGCTACACCGGCAGCAGAGATTGCATAGGCAAACGCACTTTCCCTGTAACCTGTAAAACAATAAGATTATCACAGAATGTCTAAGAGAATGTTTAAAAATTTCTAAATGAAACTACGTATTTGCCTTAGCTGCTTCCTATAAAAATTAATGCTACATTGACAGATTGTCGATATTATTCGCGTTGATTGGTAGAAATCTAGGTTGAAGGTATTTCTAGTTAATTTACTGTTCACCAGAACTCTGTTCCTCCACACACACACTGAGAGAGAGTATATAAGTCAACTGTATAAAATTCAATGTCACGTAAATACGTACATGGTTACGGAGGGAGCGCGGATAAAAATTTTGAAAGAACAAATGCTATATAGGGTATTGGCTGCTGTCGTTGGTTTATAATGCAACATTGAGAAATGCGCATGGCCCATAAATCGTGGACCTCGAGTGCTGTGCAGCTCGCCGACCACACATTCAACGATTAAACATGTCACCAGGACCGCGCGCACACGCACATACATGCGAACAGATGAGCGAGAGAGAGAGAGAGTGAGAGAGCCCCGTACGTACATACGCATGTATATGTTATATGTATGTATCGGCAGCGCATCGTATCTCATTAGATTACGGCAAACGTATGTATGGAACCGCCACTGTCACCCGTTATCTCTTTGACGAAGATCACAAGCACAAGTAGCCTGTGTGTGCAATGGAATATTAAAATCGTTGCTCTTGCTACACCACTCGTATTTAACACTGTATGTGTTTTCCTGATGCTTTAAATAATAACAAACAGCATGCCTGTAGAATGTACGGTGTTGTTTTTACAATGTTGTAACAGGAAGTACTAGAGTACCATTGTAATGTCACACGGACACTGTTGTGGCCCCAGCAGGGGGCGCAACGGGATAATAGTACTGGTTAGTACTTGATGATGGCGCCACTGTTGATGCAGATTCATAGATTCACCGCACACATAGGGTGACGAAAGGAACGGATTTGTAGTTATAAGAAATTGTAGTGTTGTAGTGTACACATACATACATGTATAAGAAGAGCAAGTGGAGCCTTATGCATTGTGTATGAGGCGGCTAACAGACACACACACACACATATATATATACTTCTAGTGACGAGTGGTATAGCTTTGGTATTCCTGCTACGATGCCTGCATGTGTTGTATCGTTTGTAAGTTGACAGGCGGCCGCGACTAGAGCGCTGTCATCGCACCAGAGGACTGCCGGGTACAGAACAATACATATATACATACATACGTACCCATAGAGAGAGAGAGAGAGGGAGAGAGTAGAGAGTGCTACTTTTGATGTATACAAGTGTGTACTTGTATGTATAATGCTTTTGTCTACAAGAGAATATGTCTAATTTAAAAGTAGCCAGGATAATTTCACAAAGAAATTTTTGGTATCTTCAATGTAGAAAGTAACATCAGAATACAGAATGTCAGATTTTGAAGATGAGGTTCAAACAAATTATATGGGCTTACCTATGCGTAGAACATTACATACTACTTCTAAACAAGTTTAATATTGTTTGTCTGTATGTGACACTGCAACTAAACGTTATTCTATCCGGCCATTCGTTGTGGCGCTGTGTCGTTATCACTGTATGCACATCTACATAGCATTTACGCATTCATCTGTATGATAATGACAATTATATACCATTCTTGGGTGCACGCTGCTCTGAGCAGATAATCAAGGAACAGCTTTGACCGAAGCGGCGGCAGATATACACCAGTTATATATACTACCACTACTACTACAGTCTGTCCGTTTGTATGTTCAGCATCTCCTTACCGGCGTATATGGGCAACAGTCAACTTGCAAATGTCATGAAATGTGGCTCCCGTAATTTAGTTCCAATTTGCTGTCGCGTCACGCTTGCCAATAGATGTCGTTGCGAGCGAGCATTGTCAATAAAAAAAATCGTACGGCCCTCGCGCGTTCTGATTCCAAATGGCTTGATTACCTGCGACCGATGCTTGATTTAAACCAATACAATACGCGAATATTATTACCTACTGTCCGTCCCTGTATGCGTGTGTTTGTGTGTTGGTTGTTTGTTTTTTTCTTTCTGCTATATGATCGAGTTTATGACAAGTCTATAAATTCCATTTTACACATTGCAAGGTTGGCGATTGATTGTTCGGAGGAATTTCGTTTTTAGAACCAGTGTGTGTCGAATATGGAGCAACTTGCTACTGGATTTGCTTCTGGGAGGTCTACTGCACAGTAGTGTGTTGTATTCAACAGTTTGTTGTCTTACGGAGCCAGTTTCAACACACGTACCAATCAATGAAGTTCCCAATTAACATTAATATTATATCTAATATGTATAAACTAATGTATTTTTTTATAAAATTAGCACAGCAATGTATTTGAAACTTTATAATAATTTCATTGCGCCGACTGTTGTTGACTTGAGTTTCTATTTTAAATAATAAATACATTTGAACTTACATGTCCAAACCACTATGGACATATATTTCAACTGGAACATATTGAATATGTAAAATAGTTGTTTGTGAAGTTTTTAACGGACACAACATATTGCAATCGCTCTAAACAAGACAATTGTATGCCCACCCGGCTTGTATATGTATGATGGAATCCGCGTGTACATTTCTTATTGCACCAAAAAATTTGTTCCAATGTAATTCACATCGACGATAAATCAACGGCTCCTCACGATTCACGATTGACAATCCATCGATCTTTGCACGAGACAAGCGATGCACACACACACACACACACACACGTGCGCACATGTAGCAAACATGTTCATGTAACCGTCCAGCGACTATACATGAGAGGTTGAGGAACAATGCACACGATTTTCAGCCCTGCAATTCACCATTTAAAGTAAATTAAACGCGCGCTGTACAATACGTGGTGACAACACCGTGATCCTTTACTGGTAGCAGGACAGGATTCAGTAGAATTCTAAGCCCAAATACCTTATAGATTAAATATAATTAACAACACTACAGATTGGAGTAATGTTAAAATTGTAAATATACTCTCTCAGTAAGCTATAAATACAATAATAAATAAAAGATATCAACGCTACGTACGGAGACGAACCTGTTTAATGTTTAACGGAGCAAATACTAGTAGAGAAAATTACTATTTCGTTCCATGGCGCTTTGCTTTCATTGAAATTACCAAGAAACTCTACCGATTATGTAAAACAATGCGCCGGTAGTGTTTTGTTTTGTTCTCGTTGTGTTGTGTACACGGCGCGGCAGGTCTTGATGATTCTACATAAAGTTTGTTACGCTTTTTATTCGTCGGCTTTGACATTTCATTAATCCGTCACGGATCTGCGTGTGTTCCGGTATTTTTTCTAAACCAACACAATCGTTTCCTTCTACTCAACAGTACAAAACTATTGTTATAATTAAAGGAAACGTCCTCTGTTTTTTTATTTTCTTCTACCGCTGTATGTGTGTACAACGCATGTAATTGATTAGATAAATATTTACCCACGAAACGAATTATATCCGCCATTACATTTCAGGGAAATCTAAAAGAAAACATACAGTGATTTTGATGGAATATTGTGCAACGGGAAAAAACCTGATTGTTTGCTAAAGAAATAGCTGGAGTTTTGAGAATTTACAACATTATAAAACATGTTATACTTAGGGCGAATCGAAATAGTGAAAAGTATCACATCACGACTTATTCCACGAACAACACATTATAGCATGAATAACAACGGTGATCTTTAAAGTGTATTATCATCAAATAAACCAGATATACAAGTATTTTACAATTATCCTAAAAAACCCAGCAGAATGTTAAGTTATAAAACATTACGAGCATTAGAGTGAAATAAATAACCATTGCCAATTTAAAACCATCAAACCATTAAACCGTGTAATGTACATAAAGTATTCGCTCATTCCGTGGTAATATCCACACATACGGGAGGAGTGCATAGTAATTTATTCAGTATTCTGCAGTGCTACCAACCTGACTGACTTGTGCATGATGTGAGACTATATACAAAGCGCAGGGATGCCAACATGTGCGCGCGCGTGTTTGTAATGCCGCTGCTAATCTATCCGTGAAAGTATATACATGTATAAGTGCGTATGTATGTAGACTGGGATTTTATATTTCCTCTTTAATGATACAGGAAATACGTGATACGATTAGTGTTTCAAACGAACAGTGTGCGGCACAGTGTCAACTTCTTCTACTTCTTAACTCCATGTTCAATGCGCCCAGACCGTGTAAACTGATGTAATTACTGTGAATTTTTAACTTAATCTCAAATTGAAAAAGAAAACAGCGCCTTAATTGCTGCTATAAGTTTATATCTTCCGTTAAACGCAAAACGCATGAGCGGCACAGTTAGATAGTAGCCTGTTTCAGATCTCTCAACACAGGGTACCCGATTATACTAACAATATATAACCTGCTAAACTTCTGGAAGAAAGATCTTTAATTAAAAAATCTAGCGTTGAAAATTCGTACAGAACTTTCTATTATCGTAGAAAAGTAAAGTCACCAATGTTTTTTTCAATCATGTATTCTGTGTCTTGCTATTCCTTGTCAAATATGAAAGTCCTCTGTCCCCCAGCCTACCTTCTTCTGCTGTACATAATATGCACTGATATTTACACACAATAGTCTCTCTACCGTGTATAGTATAGGAGAGTAGCTATATTGTGTACTATATACGTGTAGGTAGTACGGATCACAGTAGGCCAGGTGTCAGCTACACCCCAGCGATGACAGCGCCCCTATTGTCCCCGTGACATGATCATCAAGCTTGCGCACTAAGTATCCATAACAAATCGACGCACACAATCTGCTCGGCCCCGAGACGAATTCAGTGACAGTTTGACGCTAGGCTCTGTCTCTCTCTCTCTCTCGCACTCTCTCCAGGAAGTAAAAGATTCACGCTTGAAGCGTAGCCATCTATTGATGGAATTCTGACATAGGTAAATTATGGGTCTCCGGGGGAATTTACAGAATTTATTGCTACACACAATAGGATCGCAGAGGGCTGTGGGTGACATTATTATTTTATGACAAGACTCTCACGTACAGACAGAATTGTGAATTGTTATAGTTTTCCAGAAGTTGATTGTGAGCATTGCTACTGTATTTTTGTACATGGTAGACAGCTGATGTACGCTTTAATCGGTCATAAATACAGCAATATTGAAAGTGATTATAAGAGTGTTGAGTTTTCAACGAATGGATAGAAAATTTTGCAGGAGCCGCTTGAGTTATTCTTCTTGAATACAAGAACGGATGCATGCCAATAATCGATGATAATTAGGATATAGAATATAATAATGAGAATTACAGTCTTTATTTTGTGATGCATTAGACACAATTTGAATGCGTTAAAATACGTAGCTTCCATTTTTGATATTATCTTACTGTTTCTCCAAAAGTGATGGACGGATTCTAGAATAAGATTACCATCCAATAAATTATTAGTTCCCATAAAATAAATGTTACTAGATAGATTCCATATTGTTCGTTTTGATTCGCCGGTTTAAACCTCATACTTTAGGCGTCTGATTATTTACCTCTTTGAAAGAACACACTGGTGTGTGGATTATTGTTCTTCGTACTCAGCGAGCTGCAGTTCCATCTGTTCCATCGGAACTGATGTTGGCACTCCTGTACAGCTTGTTGTAGACCATCCAGAGCTTCCACTGTGACATCACTCCGCCGTTGACATAACTCCAGTTGAGCACGATTTAGTCCGGGTACACTACGGCATACAGCCGCTCCCGGATCTACTACGGTGACTCCGGGCACGTGGTTCGATAATTCAACATCTGGAGCACGTACTCGGCCCTCTGCGATTCTGTAATTAAATATATACTATAGTGGAATTTTGACTAAAAATGAAACACATTATAATGTAAAAATGATATTACAAATGTTCAATTTCGAGTACTGTGAAATATTCTTTGACTTTCACAAGCTGTGCTAACTAGCAAATGTGAAAGATTCTTCTTCTTCTTTTGATTTTAGAATAAAACGCAATAAGTACAACGACATATCACGTATTTACTGATAAATTACATGCGGAGACAGCCATAAATAAACCAGTTTCTCATTTATGTGAATGCTTATTGCAAAATTAATGTCTGCACCTGTGCATGTGTATGTGTGTGGCTTAAACTAGGATAATTTTGTAATCTTACCAATGGTAATTGGTAAAATACAACTCGGTAATTGAAAGTACACGCACCGTTTTATCCTAACGGTACACATGTGTAATAAATTATTTTTTATCGCTATCATTATTTTAATATAAACCAGTTTAAACACATGCAATTTTCCTTGTAATTGAAATAAGTATCTATACATTATGTACACACATATAAATATGTATCAATAACAAAAAATGTTTCCATTTTACAGCGAAAAAAAAAATAGAATTTAATCTCTTTTAGTTTGCCTATAACATTATATATATTTTACAACGTTTAAATATATCAAATGTTGATTCATCTTTGTCCTATAATTAATGACAATCAATTAGATCTCTCTCTGCAATGCGTTCGTTCGTTCGTGATTTGGCTTGTTCTTAGTTAATTGACCAATATTTAATGTCAAATGCGTATCGGTTGTGATTTAATTTCTTTTCTGTGTGTGTGTGTTGCGTTACGAATGGCATGTGTGTGATTAGTCAGGTTAGCGGGGACGACGTGCGAGCCTTGATTACCGATACATCGCGGGACGCTCAGTCGGTAATGTAGCGTGCAGCGTGCCACTGTCGGTAATGTAGGTGCGTTCCCACGCATTCATGGACATTTTACATATAGACATTCCTGGACCTGGAATCTGGCATCGGAATTCACCGTGCAAGAGATACAAGCGACGATATCACTAGTCTGTATCCAAAAAAACAAATGCCCCCCTCCACTGCCCCTGTGATATACTACGCCACTGTACACAGTACTCTAGTGTTATATTGGTAATAATGTAATTATAAATATTTGGCGATTTTATTCTAATAAATTGTGTTTGAATAAATACAAAGAATTTGTTTAGTTTTTAGAAGTATGTATATGAGAAAAATTAAAACTATTTTGTTTTGTTATTCTTGTGGTTAGGTTTGTATGTATAAATATGTGACGCATTATATTGGTAGATTTACATTATGGGAATCGTGATGCTACCGATTTCCCAAATATCCAAGTGTGCTGTGTCCATGTCTTTACTCGATAAGATAAATAGATGAAATTTCGACCCGTGTTCGGATACGGTTACCGAAATAGGTTAGCATCTATTGCCGTCACAAGTCAGGTGTCTTGTCAATAAATTAACTCATCCTCTACACTCTTTCATCAGAGCAATTGAAAACATCGTTGTTGAAATATAATCAACGCTACAGTTATTAATAGTACTTTATTAAATACCTCTTCTTTTCAAATAAACTTTCCGTCCATTGAAAATTATACATGTACGATTTCTAGTAAAATTAATATTGCAATGAATAACCCGGTATGTGTGAGTAACCGGTATTCATTACGGTACGGTTATTGGTGAACAACTAGATTTATGACCACTGTGCGCGCGTATATGCATAGGTAACGTGAAGAAAGGTATACAACATACATATATTTTAATTACGGGATTGATTTATATATGTAGTGCTAATGTACGTGAGCATGTGTGGACGAGTTCAAGGTCTCCGAGGGTGTGTAGGGTGCGGCCCTCTATATGACCCAGAAGATAAAGAAGAACTGCCCTACCTTAGGTACTAAACGTTAATTATGTTAAAAGGATTGAGATATAATTCCTTCTTACAGGATAATAATGTAATATATCTAACAGTAGTGTCTTATATTTAGATATATAATTAGTTCTGTTATATTAATGAAAAATGAAAAATATTTTAATTTTTAAAATAAACTATTAGAAAATAAACGAAAAGAATTATTTTAAATTAGTACATACTAGAAATTATAGCTATTATCTATCACAATTAGTGAATGTGTTATTCTGATTTTATTTATTTTGAATCGCGTTAATTATACAGTAACGGAACTGTACAATGTTTAATCGCGTCTCATACATATAGCAGGCTGTGATATTAATTATCTGCCAACACTGAAGACATTAAAACATATGACAAACAAGCCTGTTTATGAAACAAGTTTTCGTTTTTCTTTTTGTCATAATTAGCACGTATATTGTTTCATACACGTACTGTTATATACGAACAGTTATTAGTAGTGGATTTTTTCCTCGCATTTTCTAATTTGAAAAACTAGCACAGTGCATTTAATCGAAATTAGAAAGTTTTAATTACTTACAAGTAAAGTGTGATTACAACATCGATTTAATATTATCGTAAATATATAAATAATTAACACGTATAT
>JAGJTL010000183.1:4238914-4252511 GCA_022063505.1 Calosoma granatense | reverse complement strand
TATATAAGAAGAAGAAATAAGCACACACACACGCGCATGCGCGCACGTTTAACCGCATTAATATGTGTAAATGGCGTGTACGAAATGTCAACATGCGGGAATGTTTTCAAGTGTGGAAAAAAGAAATATCTTCATAAATCTCACGACAAGACTTGCTACGTGTGTATGCTTGTATGCGTGTGTGTGTGTGTGTGTGTGCGCAATGTTAATGCACTATCGCATCTGAAAAGATACACTTTTATTTAACACTTTTATTTGCTGTTTTAGATAACAACCGTAAATCACGGTGCTATTTTTGTTCATTCGTTTGGCGCCTTGCACATTTTCTTTTATTACAAATTCTATTAACATTCGGACGTGATTTTAATGTTGAATCTGTACAGGTTAGTACGACATTTAGTTGAATCTTGTCATTCACTATATTATATTGCTAGAGTTGTATTGCTATATGTATCCACCCCTTCGTGAATTGGTAAATACATTTACATCTGTATGTCTGGTCTCATGTTTTGCTTCTTACTGCTGACAAGCACACCCGTGACATGTGTTACGTTACACCTCCAACACAACACAACAAGAACAGGAACTGACGCGTATGTTATGTGTAGTTGCGCGTGCCACACACACACACACACAGACATGTAACAGAAGTTTATTTATTATTAGAAAAGTGCGTGTGTATCTCTCTGCGTAAATGACGCCTGGTTGATAGACGTAGAACAGCAATGTTATCACGTTTATAAACACTAGACTTTTAATGCGCAAACTGTGTGATTACTTAATGGGCTCATAAAAGACGGAAGTCGCGCAGGCGCAAAACGCACCGTGTACCTTTTGACAGTTCTCGTGCTGAGAGGTTGTGCGTGTGTGCCATATCTTTTAGTTTGAAAAGTGTCAATTATTCATGTGTCAAGATGTTCTACGAATTTAAAGATTAATACATATATTTGTTACGTGTAACTGAATGGTTGTTTGTTAGTCTTGTCCGTCAAAATGATTTGTGCAACATATGTTTTGCTAAGGAATATCTAGGTTATGTATCAGATTTCATAGAATAACAGTGGAAGCATTGAAAATAAACAGTACGTCATTAGAATTAATTTTGTTTCTAAGTATTAGTTATTTCTTTTACAATTATAATATAATCTACGTTACTGTCTATATTTGAAATACTATTTTGAGACTATATATGTTTGTGTATATGTGTATGCAGGGCCAGTGGGAGTCAGGTAGTGATGGACCCCGTAATGCTATGCAAGAAAACACGGAAGTTACGCGGTCGCATGGCCGAGATATGCAAGAATGAACCGGCACTGTTGAAAGAGATCTCCAAGGGAGTACAACTGGGCACGAAGGAATGTCAGTACCAGTTCCGAAACCGCCGATGGAACTGTACCACAGCAAGGAAGAGTTTAAAGAAAGTTCTAATGCGTGGTAAGCAAGCGATATATTCAATAATAATATTAATAAAAAATAACCTGCCTTACAATATATATACCTATTGAATTCCAAGGAACTGCGATTTGTTTAACTTTCTTTTTAATGATCATATTAAAAGTGAAAGTAAAATGGGAAGAAAAAATTCTTAATTGTCACACACAGGTAACACTTTGCTCTCCAATGGAGGTCTAGTTTTAACATTTGCCTGTTGCAAGCTTACGCCTCTAAATTCCTATCGCATAAATAAGCAAGGTTATAAACGTCAATTCGCACAAGCCTACTAGGATAGTACCCGCAATTAAAGTGAAATACCACGGACAGTAAAACGCTTATCAACTGTCTTCTCCTTCGGAAGCAACAAACACAAATTTCGCCTTTAACTTGTATGTATCTTTTACTTACCTCTGTGTGTGCCTAAACCTTACATCTCTCTCTATCTCTCTCTGTGTATGTGTGTTATCAACTCTGCCATCTACCAGAGGCCACCGGCACTCTCCATAGCCGCCTATTAATTTACACCTGCTACATAATAGATTGTTATATTATTGACAGTTCACATGTTGACGGAATGACTGACCCGAAAGTAAATACAAACTATGTATATACGTGTGTGTGTGTGTTCGGTGGTTCAATATAGTGCCGCGTTATAACTTCGTTAGTGTCTATTAACAGTCGGTGTTTGTCCAGTTTATTGCAGAATATTCAAATGTGTGTATACTTGTGTTAAAGGGCTAGCTCTAACTAAATGTATACAAGAGTTTTGTATGTATGTTTAATAGATTTTTGTATGTATAAATGTGTATTCAAGTAACATTTGTATGTATAAATTATATATGAAATGTGTGTGCATGTATGTATGAAGGTGTATGTATGTATCCTTTGTGTATTTAGATATATATGAATGTTTGTATGTATGTTGGTTTGTATACATCTGTATGTACGTATACGTTGTAAATTATTGTTTGAGAATACCAGGTATGTATGTACAGAGAATAATATTAACTACTGCATATACTAGTACATGTATGTATGTATGTACAAGTATGTATGTATGCATGTATGTATTGTTGTACAATGGACACTCTTGTGTGAATGTCGCTCCCTGTGGTAGGTAACTAATAGATGTTCGCACCACTGGGAGGTCGCCGCGGGTGTGCTGGTGTACCGTTGACAGCACCAAGATATACACGCACACACACACACCATGAGAGAGAGAGAGAGAGACAGATTTGTCCGTTTACCTCTTGAGCCCGGTACAAAACTAACCGATATCTCTAGGTAGCATTCAGACATACATATATAGATAAGCATTTCTCTTTCTTTCTTCTCTGAACAATTAGTTCAGGTGTAGAACAGTTCGCTGTTAACTTTTATCACCAATTAATTTTTTTATAGCTTTCAGGAAAATATTTTGGGGGTTAGGTGGAATGTTGAGGTACACAGAAATGTACTTTGAACAGTTTGTTATAATTTAGGGAAAAAATTTAGCGGAGTACTACTTGGGACTTTCATCTGAAATTTGATTTAGATATGCTAGTATTTCTAAACAAATTATTCTATGCTCAAAGTGCAGTAATTATTGAATTGATGATTCTTCTAACTACTGTTGTACTGCGCTAACTTAACCAAAGTCTCTCCCTGTGTCTGTCTCCACGTTGACCAAATAACTTCTGCCAAATACCTCGTGTGCCCTGACTGACATGCATCCATGGCCATCAAGGCACTTCTTCTACAGAAGCATTCGCGCACAAAAACACGGATGGACCGTCCGGCGTCACTGCAAGAATTCGCTTCGTTCCGATGGAAAAAATAAAAGTGTCATTCTGCATCTACACAAGCAGACAGCAAGCACACACGATCATCAGACGACGATTGTCGGTTGCTGTAATAATTGGCTCGCACAGTTCATATTGCGTGTGTTTGGGGGAACTCTTAAAAGGAATTCACTTACTTAAGCATAAGCTAACCGAACTCTAAACATTCCTTCTGTCTCATGCCAGCGTTGGCAAATTTATGTCGATACTCTTCTTAGCAAGCCGGTTGAAACTAGTAGATCTACTAAGACAGAAATGCATTTGACTCAACTCCAATATCAGATCTTTCAAAAATGAATGTGTTACGAATTGATCTTTATTTCATCCAACACTTACGATTAGAATAATCTCTTCCATTACAGAAGATGATCATGATTACTATATCGTCTTGTCAATATTTTCTTTTCCACTTGCCCCCATCATAATTGTAAATATTTGCACAGTACTCGTGTCAAAAATCACTCCGTACTGCGTGTAATTATTATTTTAATAACCATTAGATTAATTGCATCTCTCGATCATCACATGATGATGCCGTCGA
Organism: Calosoma granatense; assembly: GCA_022063505.1. Taxonomy (NCBI): domain Eukaryota; kingdom Metazoa; phylum Arthropoda; class Insecta; order Coleoptera; family Carabidae; genus Calosoma; species Calosoma granatense. The sequence continues at coordinate 4,248,716 of JAGJTL010000183.1, read as the reverse complement.
GTATAAACAAACAAGTAGAAATTTTAATAGCACCATGTTTATTTATTTCGCATGCGTTGCGTTTAGTTCTAAAGAAACTCAGCTCTAGAGATTATATTCCTGTCGCTGTTGCTGCTGCTGTCGTTGCAGAGAGTCAACATGTATCGTGTAAGGAAGAAATAGTTTATTAGGACAAATATGCGTCCACGCTGGTAGGCAATCTAAATGAGGAATCTGTTTTGCACAGTGAACGACGGACGAGACGGAGCAAGACTATTAATCCTGTGACGGTAGTTATCTGTTGATCTCAGTATCTCAATCACTCTCCACTCTCTCTATATAGGTGCACAGGTGCCGTGCATCGCTTGTTGATCTGCTGATTGTCATTCGTTACCACCCTCGATCAGATAGCAAATCGTAGCGTGCGCTGTATCCACATTACATAGAAACCTATCTGACACACACATCACTAATTCTCGAATATATGCGCGTGTGTGTGTGACTTGTTGATTGACAAGCAATAGTTTTTCTCTTATTGTAGAATTTAGTAGATATTCTATAAATAATTGTCCGTAGTGAGTTGAAACAGTTATCAACAACATTCACATTGCATGTATGTACGTGTGCGCATTGTGTTGCATTCTGAACGAGAGCAGTTATTCCAGTACGACGATATAAATCACACGGCCACCTCATCGATGACATGAAATCATTTCAACAATTCATCATATGAACGGAATTGGTAGTACACGCGCACGCGCGCGCACACTAATTCGGCAGCACAATGATGCTTGTTGCATCACAATGAATTCACTTGCCTTACTTAGATATACTTCTTTACTGTACTTTCAGTTCAGTATTACTTCTACTGAAATTAGAAAACTTCTTTTCATATCTTGTAGAAGTATTTATAAATATATTTTTCCATATTTACACTCTATAATTATGAAGACATTACGTTTGTTAGACATGCAAGTACACCTTGTAATATCGTATCTATATACACTCTACATGTATACACTAATACCATGTATGTGTGTATGTGGCAATAATGACTCCTAATGAACGTGACCTTCGCGTGCCGTACTCTCCTTGTGCAAAAACAAAGCCATGACAATGAAACTCTTTCACTGTAGCGATTTCCAATCAACCATGAGACACGAAGACTTGATATTGTGTAACCACACTGACAATGATTATGCCGCATTTCTAGGACAAGAGTCAACTCTAAACGAACAAATATCATATCTGTTTAGTAGCATTTAAAGTAACAGGTAAACTTTGCTTGGCCGATTCGTGGATTTAAATTGAAACCTACCGTTATTTGCAGACGTATCAATCGACTATGTCTATATTTGTTTCAGATACCCGTGAAACTGGCTTCGTCAACGCAATCACAGCAGCGGGCGTTACGTTCGCAGTTACAAGGGCCTGTACCATGGGTGATCTGGTCGAGTGTTCCTGCGATAAAACAGCTAAAGGTCCACGCAACACGGCCCTTCGGCCAGTAGACTCCAAACTGATGAGCCCTGTAGGCGATGGCGATTGGGAATGGGGTGGTTGTGGGGATAATGTCAATTTTGGCTATAGGAAATCAAAAGATTTCATGGATTCTCGATATAGGAAACGAAGCGATTTCAAGACGCTGGTGAAGATTCACAACAATGACGCTGGACGTCTGGTAAGTTCTTCCTAGAATGAAGACCACATTTACCACCTTTTCCCAAAGTATCTTCGAAACAAACAGTATGTAATCTATGTGTTATATCTACATATTTGTGTGCATGTATATGTTTGTATAGGCTGTGAAGAATTACATGCGTACAGAATGCAAGTGTCACGGCCTATCTGGCTCTTGTACCCTACGCACTTGTTGGCGTAAGATGCCCTCCTTCCGTGAGGTGGGCAATCGTCTCAAGGAGAAGTTCGATGGTGCAGCTAAGGTCATTGCAGGCAACGATGGCCGTAGTTTTATGCCCGAAGGACCGACGATCAAACCGCCCAGTCGTACAGATCTCGTGTACTCGGAGGACTCGCCCGACTTCTGTAAAGCTAATCGGAAAACTGGCTCGCTGGGCACACAGGGTCGTCAGTGTAACGATACGTCCATCGGTGTGGACGGATGTGAACTGTTGTGTTGTGGACGCGGCTTTATACCTCGACAGATCAAGGAGAAGGTGAACTGTAAATGTACCTTCCGGTGGTGCTGTGAAGTCACATGTAGTACATGCATTGAACGTCGGGTGGTGAACACGTGTCGTTAACGAGAGATGGTTCTGTTCACAATTGTTGGTGATTGAAATGCAGTATTTTTGCAAGAAATAAATAATGGGAACATGTAAATAATATATATACACACACACGTGCGCATTAGAACTGTATAACGATCTTCAAAATATATATAATCATTGAATGATCTTGCAGCGGATATGGATATGTCAAATGTGGTTCCATAACCTACACACCATACATACAAGAGCGAGTGACTGTAATTGGTTGGTGTAGTTGAAAAGGAAACCTGAAACGGCTACAATGATGATTGACTAAACTGTTTATTTACATGCAAACTGCTACATAATTAAATAGAACCTAACCTCATTATATGCAGTGGCGGCGGCAGCAGTGGTGTTGTTATGGCGCATGCGTGCATAGCCTACTACTACTACCACTACTATATGTATATGTACAAGCGTCTCTCTCTGACTCTCTCGCTCTGTACTGCTAATGATTTATCGTGTACAGGATAGTAAATGTCTGCTATCATTTACAAGAAGTTTTAATGGCAACTGCATGGGCTGCTGTTATTCGCGCACTGATCTGTCCGAGGCAAATAAAGTAATTATACTGTCAAAGTCGGAAGGCAATGTGATTAATCTGTAGGCATTTTGTATATTTTTTAGTATTATTTTATGTACATACACACACGTACATCTATGGAGAATTGTGCAAACAGGTAATTGGCACTTATATTAATAATAAAGTAACATGAGCAACATTTACGACATGATATTTAACTGTTTCCTTTCTCTTCTAGACACCTCATCCTCAACTAATCAACATATCTGTCCTCATCATTCCTTACCGTATACTAAATTACAATATAAACAAGCTTGTATAATAAGAGTGAAGCAGAATTAGCGGAGAATGAAGAGGAAGCAAAGAGTAAATAACGAGAAGAAGCAGATAAAGGTAGGTGAAACATAACTACTTATTTGAATAAACTTGGCAGATTTCTGTTTGATTGAAAACCATCAAATAATTTTGTATTTAGTGAAATGATTGCTAAGAAGATTCATATACCGAGTGTTAGGTATATTTTACAAAAATTATCATTATTTCTTTCAAGTTTTATGACAAAAGTTTAAATAAGAAAGTTCTTTAAAGCATGATATTGAAGTAAATATACATATATAATATGATTATAGCTTCCATTAAGTTATGGATTGGTTCGATTGACTAATGACTACACTTGCACTGCGCTGCTGCCTGTATATTAACCTGGGCCATAGCTTAGTGAATTGACTTTCACTAAATTACCCGTTCATAAATTCACCTGTGCCGCACTATAATTTACCGTGGCACGTTTTCTATTTTCGGCATTCGGGGACCTGTACTTTCGGGCCAATTTTGCCACCTTACCTGAACGTAATTGGCACTCGTGGCGCAACAATTAGCCCAACCATTGACCTCTGGGTGGACCACCCAACTCTGCTATCTGGGGGCCCACCCAGCCCTGACAATCAACTGATGCCAGAGAGAGAGAGATTTAGTTTATTATTATTAAATTCTGCACAAGTATATTCCGATATCATCATTACTGCAACAGACCAAATATATGTGTGTCAATATTTAATGAACAGTATTTTTATTCATTAATAACTTGTCATGAATTTATGGTAAATAATAAATTAAAATATCCTTGCATCTTAATAAAATATGTTTCGAGTATAAGATTACACAAGTGATTTGTGTATTCATTCAGGATCCTGTGTATGTACGGCCACTTTATTATAATCGAAATTGAATTGTATTACACGGCTAGTATAAGTAGGTATGTGTCGACATAAAAGTCGTCATTATTATTGAAATTTTGTCGTAAATACACGTATATTGAAGCTGACCGAGGCACAGTGTGCACGAATAAATATGGTTTTCCGTAATTGATATCAGATAAAATCTAATTTATAACTACTGCGCTATTAACTTCGTATGCAAATTGCAATTTAACGACCGTCCGAGGGGATAACATTTTTATTTAACTAACTAACCTACCAGATGGCAGAACCAACACATACACACACACACACACACACACACACACGTACATACGTACAGAGAGAAGGCACTCTACCACAGCAAACCAAAATACAGCTTGTAATAAATTTATATTGTTTATTTATGTCGAGAACCCCACGAGAGAACACAGCGAGTGTAGTTTTTTTTTCTTTTATAGCTTAACGTACGTATACTTTATCAAATAATTAATAAGAAAATATTTTAAAATTATTACGCCGTGACAAATGCTGTACTGGTTTAATAACTTTATTAACTTGTACCTTCAATGTAGCGCGTTCATTTTTTTACAGATGGCATGCGCGCGCACCTCAACCTAACCTAACATATAGGTGTCCGGTTTCATCCAGGCATTCTTACTGAGATATTTTATACGTCAATGGGCAATGTGTAATTTCTATTATTCAATTAAGAGAAACTATTTATTGATAAATATAATTCTGTATAGGACAAATATGTATATAGGAATGTATAATTCTATTTTAACAAATGTATAAAGAAGGTTATCTCATTCACACAAACAAACAAACACATGCACACGTACATGTCTGGTTATTATGTAAATTTACAAGCACTTGGAATTACGCCAACTCGAATAGAATATGTTTTTGTTTATACGACAGGTAATAACGGGAAATTATTGGTGTGTATATTTTAATTGACTCGCAACAGTTCTTCCCAAAAATAAACTCATTCACAGATTCTTGAGTAAGTTTATGTTTAAACCTAGGTGTGATTATAATCAACAAAGTATTTTAAATTATATACAGTTTGTGTAGGATAAAATTAAAACCACACGATTCAAATATTGCTTACCTGTTTCCAAATACCATTAATGACTACACTATACGACACTACTTCGATATTGTTTCGTTTTTTGTCTTCAACCTTTGTCTCGTATAATAAATAAAATACTGTTATTTATTTCGGATATAAATTATTGTTTACTAAATATATCGCATCTATCTATATATATACATATTATGTTGAAAGGTTGTGGGTATGATTCAGCAGTCAGGATACGCGCGTTCAAACATCGAATTCTCGCTACATCCCACACGCGTGTACACGGGACACGAACATGCAAAGTGCACCCTCCATGTGCCCGGGCCCAGCCACGAACAGGTATCTCTCTCTCTCTCTCTGTGACTGGTAATGACCATTAATAATGCTACAGACAAAGCATATACAAACCAAACCTCTTAATAACCGATCCGTCTTCCATCCTCCCCGGCCCTCGCCACAGTCAGCGGTCCCAAACCGCGGGGTCCATATAGTCGGGATGATTTATTGAAAAGCATTTATAATGAAGATCCTATTTATAGATACACGCACACACATACACTTTCATACAGTGAGAAAGAGGTATCGATATCTCTGTGTGTATGTGAGGGTCTGTATTGAACAGTGGATATTAATATATATTGCTGTTGCTAATAAAATTATATCTACACGAGTTAGCATGCGCGCGGGGATACTGGCTTCATTTTAGTGTTGGCTGGCGGAAATATGTTTTTAATGGTTGATAAAGATCTCGAGCGGTATAAGGATATTTAAATCTTACTAACATCATTGAATTATATTCATCTTTTGAACTGATTTGATTTAACGATGAGATTGTTAACTATTTAAGACTACTATAGTCTGTTCTCTGACTCTGTATGTGTGTTTGTGTATTTATATGCAATGTTATTTAAAATCCCAATCGCGAAAATAAGCCATAACATTTTACGTGTTAAGGTATTCCGCCCCTTGGCCGGTTGTGCTCCATTAGCCGGCTTATTAGTGCTAAATCACACGCGCAGCTGTGTGGTAGGTAACACACATACACACACATATACATGTCTACATCTTCTTCTTCTTCTTCATCATATACATATATAACGAAAGTAACCAGTGGCGTCACACACATATATACAGAATCGTACATAAAGTACCCATAGATATACGTTTATATTTTGTCAATTGAAATATTTGTAAATAATTAAATATCTCATCTCTCTCTAGACTAAGAAATAAACATTTCTTTCTTTCAATATAAATATAAATTAAAAAAATGTCTGTATGTTTCAAATAACTAAAACAGTTGAAGTTCAAAGAATACAATCATAGAATTTGTAATAATATGATTAAGTATTCGTGTATTTTTATATTAGGGTAACACCCTTGTGGTATTTGCTTGACGAGTCACCCCTGTACAATGTGCAGTGGAGCGCATCTTGGCCCAAGGGGGTCATGAGAGAGATATATACAGATAAATACCATATACACATAGGTAGATACATATACATATGTATGTGTATCTCTTTCTGTCTTCCATAGCCTGTGTATGTACGTTTGTATCCACATTCCTCACGTCAACCACTCACGTATTTCAAGTTTATGCATGTTATCCCCGGCGTAAAATATGGAAAGAAAATTTTATTTCGTTTGCAACATAATTAACGGTGCTGATATTTCAGTAACATTGCAAAATGGACAAGCACCTATGCATGAAGTACTTTAAATATTACACCATTATTTCCCACTGACACTTACGGAAACAAGACTGAAACATTCTATACACATAATAATTGACTTTTTACCGCGTTATAGAACATCTATTAGTTCCAATTAATTCACAGTGTCAGTCAGATACAAACCATGTTTAATACATAAGTAAATAATGTATTTGATCTTTGCTCTCCGTCATTTCGCATTGTACTGCAATTGTACTGCTCTATTCTATTGCATCACATTACGTTGTGTATGTGTTGCGATGAATATATATTCCGCAACGAAGTTAGCTGCGGATGAAGGAATGTTGCAGCTGTTTTTAACCTATACACATCTCTCAGTGTGTGTGTGTGTGTATGTAGATTGGAGAGTAAGTAATTTGTACAGATAACAACAAGCAGACCGTTTTATATGTATGTATATTGATTCTGTCAGTAGTGCTCGGTGAAAACATGCATTGATAAATAACCACACGTAACAGTGATACTGTCTTCCTTTGCTATCTGGCTCGCTACGCTACATACAGGTGTAATTAACGACATATAGCTAAAGTTTATGGATCCACACACACGTGCACACAGGTACACTTAGTATATTTATACATATATATAACAGAATTAAATGCATCATACATCATAGTACAGTTTTTTTGATATCTTGAATTTATTATCACTAGTTTTCACGGAGGGTATCATAGAAAATAATTTGAACATATAATAATATCTATAAAGGCAGCACTCACATATGTATGTGTGTGATTTTGCCCATACAGTATACTGCTTTGTTCTTAAATAAATACATATGTTACATATTATCATGCCCTTGATATTTATATATACGTAGGAAGATTATAGTAAAAATATTGTAATACACATTTAAACATCATATATTGCTGTGTCAAAAATTTCAAACTCTGATCTTCATATACAAATATTATTAGTAATTCTCGCGTTTGAATTGGCGAAAATTATACTTTAAGTGGAACAGTTTACATACAATATAGTAAATGAATAGCAATAAAACTGGACTTGTACATACATACATATATCTGTCTATATGTATGTATATGTGTTTGAAGATTATCTCCAGGTATTGCTGCTGCTGTTATTGTCGTTCAAGGACGTACCGTAGCGTGCAGGTGTCGAGCATAGGCGTCGATATGCCCGCCGGCAATGCTCAATTATCATCGTTGGTGTTCTACGATCGGACACAGAAAAAAAACACTTGGAAAAAAAATCACACATATATACAAGCATGAGAGTACGCCCCCTCGGAACTGAATATATACAACATTATATACATACATATATAACTCTCTCGCTGTATGTATGTATGTATGTATGTGTGTATATAGTTATAGGTCTGCATACTGTATACATACATGTACTATATAATTAAACACTTCAAAGCGACGAGAAGAAATGCAGCTCATTTCCCAACAGAGCTGCGACAGACAAAATTAAATTAATATTTACATTCAATTTATATATTATATTCAAAGATCAACCAGCGGTAATGTTTTTTAAATTATTTTTACTCTGCAATAACACAAATGTGTTTATACGTTCATTTAATAATTAAATATACACAAATGTTCGTTTTTGTTACAACTTGCCTATATTGGATTACTGGTTTTAACAAAATTAAAATTTAATCCACTCTAATGACATTCCAGTTCGGACAAAACACTTATCTAATCATTGTTTTATTATTGCCTGCAGTGTTCCGTGTGCCTTGTGCAAGTAGAGTATTGTAAAACGTGTGTTCCACGTGTGTGTGTGTGTGTGTGTGTATCTGTGCAAAATGATAAATTAACTCGTTAGCAGTGTACCGTGTGTGTATATATGTATGTGCGTGTGGCATGGAGTAGGCTGTGGATGCACCCCTGCTGTTAGTGGCGAAAGGTCAGTACTTATATATAAGGTTGTTGTAACTTAATTAAACACACAGGGACACATGTATATCGCAATGAAACATCCTAATATGTGTGTATGGATACACTTATTGATATATTGAATGCACACTTCAATACGGTGTATACAGATGTAGTTGTTAATAGTAACACTTTTAGTCACGGATTTTATTCGTGCTATAAACACTCTTGATGCAGGTAGTATTAGTTAAGTATTTGCTACAGTATACGTGTAGCTATTAATAGTATCCGTTAATCAGTGAACAGTACTTATATTACAAAGAATGTACTAGGCAAAGAGTTATTATATTCATTGTTAAATATCAGAGTTATATTTTAATTGTAAAACATACACAACGGTTATTTGTAAGACAGAATTATCAAATTAATATTGTGTCCCTGACATGTCGCTCTCTATACATGCATGTATGTGTGAAGGTATACAAGCACACAGTGTATGTATGTATGTTGGGTTAGTAGGTATATATATATATAGAGATGTTCGGTGTAGGGTGTCCAGAGTGGCGGGCAATTAGAACGCCTTTCGCAATGGGCTAATGACAGGTCACATGGTAATGACTAGGCCGGCGGCACAGACCAGCCCCACTCGCGCCGCACACGGTCACTCACGCACACGGCCCTTCACGGCAAACAGGGACGGACTATGCTGAAAATTTCTCTGGAAACAGCAAACATATATACATATCTATAGTAGCATCCGTTATAAAATTATTGAAGCAATGCGTTTCTTTATATAGACTCCACTTTAAATAACTATATAATTCAATAGTTAACTAATATTAAAATACAGATAGCTTTAGACTTGTAATATTAAAGTACTGCATATTACTAAGGACAGGTAATATTTCTAGAAAATTAGATTCCTCTTCTTTGCTTCGAAATATTATCCAATTGTTTCTACTCTGTATATCAGTATCATAATAAGGATATTGTACATCTACTCGCAGTTCTAATACGATAAAATTAACTCTATTTTCTAAAAAAATCTACATTCCATATTACAATTCTCGTCAGTACACCTCTGATGTTCGACCACCCATACTGAACACCTTTGCCCGACGTGCTTGTGTCCATCCCAACCTGTACCAATCCTGCTGGGGG
>JAGJTL010000183.1:4197810-4211949 GCA_022063505.1 Calosoma granatense | reverse complement strand
GTATATCTACCTGTAGGTAGGTATATATAGGTACAATCACGATACCCGTATAAATTATCAACAATTTATCACACCTGTAATACATTGAGATTGGATCGATATGTACCCGGCGTAATTGATTGATGGCTCGTGCCAGTCGATGCGTGACGCTGTGCTTGGTCGTGTGTACGTGCACACGTGCGCAATCCATCCGTCCATCCGTGTGTGTATGTCTGTGTGTCTGCATATATATACCTACCTATCTACTCTATACTTGTATTGTATATACGCTTCACTGGTTATTTCTTTATAATATCGTGTTTTATAATCATTGTTACTCTCTCTCCAAGTACAGGCCATTTGCATTCACGAAATATTATCTTGCTTATTGCAATTTTATCCGCCGTAATCCACCGACCAACGCTGTAAATGCTAATTGTCAACATTCGATTAGGTAGTTTTAATTAAACAAGATCTTAATCAACACACACACACATACGCGCGCGCAGCATATCTGAATTTTCTCTTTCGTTATTGAATCACACATCGTGTGTATGGTTGAATATGTAGGTTTTTTTTCTCGGCTGTTTGATAAGTTATGATGTTAGTTTGATATATCAGCACATGGGACCGTGTGTGCAACAGATAACGTCGTTGTGTATCCGTGCAGAAAGCAATAACTCGCTGAACACATCATGAGTAATTGCATACAAGTAGACGGGACAATTTGAGTTGTTACACTCGATCGCATCGCTCTCTCTCTCTCTCTCTCTCTCTACTTCGTGTGTAAGTGTGTGTGTGTGTGTGTGTGCGTGAGAGTTCTGGACACGCGCACTACAAGATTCACGGCCACTGATATCAGTCTAGCGATATCTTCAACGACTTCATCTCATGACGCCGATCCCCAAATTAAATCAACAACAACTACTACTATATATAAATATGGGAAAATTATCCTGATAAAATCTTAGCAGTCCAGTATATTTTATAACAAGTTTTATAATATATCCAAGTTATTAACACTTTGACTGCCGTGTGTATACATTTAGATACACAGAATAGTGAATCTTCCCTTTACGAAAATCGGCCGCGGCAGTCAAAGTGTTAATTCTAAAATAGCTGGATTATATTGAAAGTTCTTTTAGGTAGATATGAATAGTTGGTAATTATATTATATTAAACATATATTTAAATTATATTTCCAGTATGAATAATACAACTTCTGCTATTTACAAATGACTAATATAACAAAAAAAAAGACGAATAATGTTTCATCGTAAATTATACCCATGGCCTACTGTCGAATTCAACTGTATAGTTTTTGTTCATCTCGATCACAGTGCGTCATGTTCGAGTTCGACAACAAGCACACATCAATTATTAATGTTTGTTTTCTCGGAATTACAAATCGTTATACCATGACAACCATCATATCATTGATTGACAGTTATCAAACGTACAATACATACATATATAAGTAAAGTAATTACGAATAAAATTATAAATATACGAAGACAATTCACAGTGCAACTCAGAACAAGTACATTCGTTTTACTTTTCTAAATACACAAATAGTTTGAAATACATACCACCACATGCTACCCCGACCACGACCTGCAGGTTTACTCTTGCTGTCCACCTTATCAAGGTGTGCCAACGTCGTCACCAACACCAACATCACCAGCGGTCTTAGCTCCATGTCCAAAACACCGAACACACACTTGCACACGCACCAAAGATCTCTTGTTGTGCGAGACAAACTCTCTATCTGACGTGTGACTCTACTACTAGTTTTAAAATACTACAAAGGCAGATGTCGATGTCGATGATGATGATGTTCAGACAGGAGGAACTATATGATACACACTTTCCTTCACCAAGCACAGCCCGACAACCGTCGTGTTGCACTTGTGAGTAAAAAATAAACAATACGACAACAACTCGGGCAACTGGCAGTCCGAACACTGGTTGTGTGTATGTTTACTTAGTTGGGGGTAGTAGGTACGTGCGACACACACCGACAGACAGACAGAGAGAGTGAGAGAGTGAGGGACCTTTGTGTTAGGGGAGGGGGTGGCTGTGCGCAAGCAAATAGGTAACCACCCACTGCACCGGGGCGCGCGCACTCACACACACACTCCACTCTCTCTCGCTGTGGTTCTCACCACACACAGAACTTTACCGGCGGCCGTCGCTGCGCACATCTCCAACCGTCTCTCTCTCTCTCTGTCTCTCTCCACACCGCCGCCACCACGTGTAGCCGTGAACACGTGGCCCAACGGGGGCGGAGCTACCGGCCACAACCGACCAATCAACATCGAGTAGACACGCCTACAGTACAGCCCACGCTGTCGATTAAATTCCGCCATTTGCGCGATAAAAATAAGCAGAGAATATACCGAGAGACATCGGTATGTAAACGCATAGGAAATAAACCTGAGGAGATTAATTAGGATTAATATTAATAAGCGCCGCTGAAACTTTAAGGATAACGGAAATTACCTATTAGTAGTTGACGTCAGACGTGTGAATTTTCCATGAATGATTTTTCAGTGTAAAGAATTATTTTTCAATTAAATACTTTCACAGAAATGATCTGTGCGTCAGCTAATAAAAAATTCTAATTCTATGAAAATTGGTGTAAGATAATTAAAAATTGCATCAGCGCATATTAAAGTATAAAATCAGTACGTACAGATGGATTCAAATACTTTCCTTGTCGGTAGCGTTCTTACAGATAAATAACATGTAGGTAATATGTATTTACAAAACTACAGTATACACATACATACATACATAATATCCAGAAGTGTGTGTGTGTGTGTGTCGTTTTGCTTACAATATAATACATACAACAACCCATTTGATTATGATAATTCGTGTGCCTACTCATCTTTGTAAAGTATGACATACCTACCTGTACATATGTATGTATCTATCTCATCTAAGTATGTATAAACTGGTAGGTATGTATGTATTCATATTATATGTATTTATATTAACATATATTATCCGAATATATATCTACAGAATAAGTTCTGTCACATGGCTACTTGATCTTGTTAATTTACATGTTTGATGTAGTGTTCACCCACACATACACACACACACACATACATATATACATCTCGTATGGATTTCATTGTGGCCTCTATATATCAACCATATGTACACATGTATGTATGTATGTATGTACGTGGTTAGGGCGCCAAACCAACGCACACTTGATTCCAGTCACGGTCCTGTTCACTGACTTATGTCGTTTCTCTTTACATTACATTATACGCGCGCCGCTGTGCACTTGTTCTCATTCCTCCCCTCCACCACCGCCGCCACCACTGTCTCTCACTCCTATATATCTTATATACGTTTGCAATGTAAACGCGCCGGTGGTGCCATCTATCAATCACCGAGCGAAATACACAGTATGACAGATGACAGCCTTAAAGAATACGATAAGCGAATGCTTATATTATATATTGCTTGATATGAAGAGAAATAGTATAATATACTTGCATCTCTGCCGGGTAAATATAAAGATTTTATAGTTTAAAATATCCTTGAAATATTGCCACAACTTGAAAGTGAGTAAAAAGCTACACTTATAGATATAAAAAGTGCAAAATAATTCAACAGATTGGCAAGAAGAGCTCTCAATGTCCACTCAGAAGTGAGTTGAGATTCTTTTGTATAGTGTGATGTTTCATCATGACGAGTGCCCTCTTGAAACACGAGATTATAATCTCTTGCAATTTTGTGAATCATTGATGATAATTTGGTAGATATTCCCGCACTGATAACACACGATACCTACTGTTCATATAATTATTTCTATTATCACTAATGGTTAATTATATACATTTTATACATGTGTGAGAATATTTTAGCTGGAATGATTAGTAAAGATAGCTTAATATATCCTATTTATTAGTGTCTGTTATTTCTATATTTGACTTGTACTCTGTTTTATCAAAAGTTCTGCCATGTGCTCTTAAAATATGCTTTGAGAAAACACTTTATAAATAGACATGTTTTAACTTGATAAATTGTTATAGCAATAGACAGAATTAAATATAATAAAACAGATAGGATAAATTTAACACAAATGCAGACGTCAAAACTAATTTTAAATAAACAGAAGTTAAAATCTAAATATTAGAAATATAAAATATACATCTATATATTAAACAGTCAATGTTAGTTCAACAACTAGTTTCATTTTGTTAAACGGAAGCTATTCGTTTTCTAAGAACTGTCAACACTTACCTGTGTATCTAAAACATTGAAATTGACCACAAATTGTGCTCAAATTTTGATTGATAACGCCTCTGTTTAACAAAGTATGGGCCCGTGTTCGTGGGCAGCTGACAATATTTTGTAAATAGCTGGCTATCGATCAAAATCTGGACATCCATGAGTCCCTGTGGACATGTTGTAAACATATCTTATGTGATAGACTATTTCACACGACTAGTATTATTTGTCAAACGGTTATGGATCATCTTATATCTGTTTAGAAATTTTAAACCTCACGTGTTAACTTGAAAATGTCCGATTTGAAACTTCTACAGAAGCTAAGTCTTCAATAGCATATTTAAAATACAAGAATTCTAAATTATGAATATAGAAGTACGGCATTTGTATGTTGAAAAATGTGTTATATTTTAGTACTAATATCTGAATTATATTATATACACTAGTATTTATTTACTTTCTAACTTCTATTAAATTATATTCCATTAGACAAACAGTAATAATATATGATCTATATCGAAGTTTAAACAGAAATACATATTAAAGCTGTACGCGTAAGATAGTATTACTAATGTCACGCGTACATATTAGTGCCACAAGCTTCTAATGCGAATAAAGTTATTTAGTAATCTTTGTTCGCTGCTAGAAGCAATATTGCCCTTAATAACACATATTATAACTGTTTTTGTAAAATAAATATCAACAACAGATGTTTTCTTATCTGATTTAGACAAGATAAAAATACATTTGCAGTAAATTTTTATTTATCTTTACATTTAATAAAATATATAATATACACAGGCATACAATGTAAATATGTATAAACATACTCACATACATACGGATACACAATGTAGTAATTACTGGTGATTTTCTACTGAGTCACCATATGAATGAGGCGAGTAATTTAATTGTAATATTGTTGAATGATGATGCTACTAATGAAATATTCTCCTCTATAATACCATCATTATTACCAGGAATCCATACCTGTTCAAACATGTCCATACAACCTGACTTTATGTGCATTATATAGGACGAATTTCCGTTTTAAAACAGAAAAAAATATCCACTGAACTCAACCTACAGAATACAAAGAGATACGTATCTTATCTGATGCCGATAACGAATTAAGCTAATTGGATAATTAGTGATGTGTTGATAATCATTTGTTTCCTGCGCGAACGTAGCATTATGTTCTCGGTAAAACAGTTATTTGAATTAAATCTGTTTCAATTCGTTGTCAAATCTGAAGAGTATTTCTGCTAACATTTACAATATTCCTAGAATAAAAACTAATGTCTCAAACTATGACATTGAACAAGTCAAGTCGCGCGAGTTGAACCCAAAAATACAAACACCGCGCGCACCATTGAAAACAAACATGCCAAGCGTACACATATGTAGTTCATTTCAACCCTCTTCCGTAAGGCTGTTAATGCGTCTTTAAGTAAAGATACGTGTAAAACGTACGCATAGAAGTGTGGAGTGTGTTTAAGTGCAACACACACTCGTCCAACTCCATACACTGCACACATATATCTATGAGAAACTCTACATTATTTCATTGACCACCTGTATCCAGATATGTATATTTGCTTCTGAAGAATTCTCACACAGATTCACAACGATTTCAAATATGATACAAGTTCATATTCAGTATTTTAGAACATTTCATTTATCACTTATACATTTCTTCTTATTACTATCAGTTATTTCTGACACGTTCACGAGAAAATTAATTAAATTAATACGATTTAATGTACGCACACATTCTATATAGTATGTAATGTCCTCTGTTGTCAATATAAATAACTACACACTAATAAACTATAATACGTTACTGTGACAGTCTACATATTGAAAGCCGTTGTTGATATTGTGCAAAAACTGGTCTCACCTGCAATAAATAAGCAGACAAGCATTTAACCATACCAGGTATAAATGAACAATATTTATCAATAATCATAATCTTTCTTCCCGGCAGCAGCTTTGACATAACGCGCTACAATTCTAACCTTACTTATAAATGTCAAACGATTTTGAATGAATACACGTATAGCACGATTGACTTCTGCGATGAAGATGTCGTAGGAATTGATGACAGGATACCAGCTGGAACACTTCGTGTCGTGACCTATGACTTCCTGAAGCACTCCAGGGTTTTTAAGTGCGCATCCCTTGCTGATGATGCGTGTGAGTGTGTACGGCCTCTTGTTCTTTCCAAGGGACCGTGTGAGTCCCGACATTGTGTGTGTTTGTGTGAGATTACAGTGTTTGTGGTAAAAATGCGGTTTTAAATGGTCCACAATGTCTGAGCTAATGATTTTTCTATAGGTGGTGTTTAGTTAAATAACTAGAATTACAAAATACACACACACAAAGCTTTTTGACGAGGTTTCTTTCCGTTACAAATAGAACAGAAGAAAACTGAAGAGAGCTACTAAAATAAAATATTAATTAAATACCCCTGTGAAACTGGCCAGTGGTAATATTTATGAAGACATTCAACATTTGATTTTTAAGTGGTCTAGCTTTGAGTTAATCCTATGAAACCACATACTGTTCGGACATGTATATGAACTTTAGGTGTTGACAAAGCCGTTGTTTACGACTATTCTACACACGCACACACACATATGTATGTGCATTTGTATGCAGATACAGGCAGTTCCTCGCATTGTGGTCTGTATATGACTTTATTAGTTGTGAACCACACTGAAACTCTTATACCTGAAGCATAAGGTGAGAACGAAGGTTTCCGGCCAGAGTTTTTCATTGACAGCATTGGTCACGCCAGGATGAACGTATGTATGTGTAAGTGTGTGTGTGTGTGTGTGTGTGTGCCACCCAGAACACACCATATATGCACACCATATTGTTACCAGTACACTCGCTCGTTCGTTCGCTCGCTGGCTCGCGTGAATGGTAGGCGCCAGATATATTAGTGTACGCGGGGATGCTTTGATGAATGCCGCCACAGGCCAGGTGCACCAGAGGCCCACCCTTGAGATATATATGTAAACTATGTGACCTACACCACCACCACCACCTCCCTCCCGCCACAGCTCACTACCATGTCGACCTCGTAGCATTACCTGGACGACGAGGGCGGAGTCCCTGGATGCGCAAGCAATTTCACGATCACCAAACGAAGCGCAAGCTTTGTTTTCACACCATTGTTGTCACGAAGGCAGGAGCGAACTCGGGGCGGCCCCAAATATTAATCAACGTCAGAAAAACCAAACCGTCTTTCACGTCATAGTCGACCAATAACAACTAGAAACCGGCCGATACATGTACCGTACATATACGGACATATACACTACCGCACTGGACGACTGAAACTGCGGGATCGAAGTATGAAAAAGTATATAAGTATTAATAACGGCGCGGCCAGTCTGCAGCTTTATTAATGTGTTGGCGTAAATACGTGTGTGGTCTACACACAAACACATACATACATACATACTTATACATGTATGTATATGTGTGTGTATGTATGTGTTGCTTGTAACCTGTATTGTACCTCCTAATTGCTGTTGTTCATCCCTGAATTAACTAAATAACTAATTCCCTTTGATTATGACATCATCATGCGAACACTTATGTGTACACTTAACCTCAACAGATATGAAATTCCCTTCTCTTCTTCTTCTTGTTCTTGCGCTTATTTTCTCCTCGGATAATTATAGGATTTAACAATAATTAGTAATGTTTAAAACTTAAATACATACCTGATTTTATAGCTGTTTTTGTTGTAAGAAAGTACAAATTTCATTTAATTTTTGATCCTACATTTTAAAACGATATAATGAAACGGTTTATCAAAATACCAAAGACAGTTCTTCTGGCGGCCAGTTGCATAACTTCATTCCTGATTCTTCACGCGTGTTGTGTGGCTAACGCATTTTAGTCTTCGATCTAATTTAATTATCACGCAACAATGTAAAACAATTCGTGAATATCTGACAGTGATTTTGAGTAGGGTATATGTAGGTTATGTTATTCCAATCGGCCAAATATACTGTCAAACCTTTTAGACAGTAGAAACAAACGAAAGAGTTGATATGACTCGTTGTGTATCGCGTTCAGTTTGACAGATGCCATGAAAAATTGACTGTCACATAACTTTTGACGAAATGAAAATAAAATCTATGCATTTTATCAGCGTTTTCGTACGGAGGGGAGATTTAAAATTTGTTCCGGGGGATTTAGAGTGTCATGTATCTTGTTTAATCCTACATATAATATCAGTGGATTCTATTTCTTTACAATTTTCTGATAAAAATAAGTCAACGAGGAAACATACGATAGCTTTCTCTGCCTAAAGATCTTTGTAAAATATATTTATTAAATGAAATCAATACGGGGCATAGTTCTTCTGCATGTATCTAACTATAAAATATGTTGAAAAATAACAGAGAACATTGCGTCTCGAGTCCACACGTATGTGTGTGTGTGCTTGAGGTTATATAAATAATATGTGTATGTGTGCAGTTAGTACGCGTAATTGTACAGTACGGCAATAAATATGTGTATAATGAGACCAGAAACGCGTTATAACTGGCAGAGTCAGAAATGACACACGGATAGTTACATTAGCTACATATTCACTTACGTACATGTATACAGAGGGAACGAACCAGCCAACGGCAACTAATGTGTATACAAACATAAATGATACAACGAAATGTACCTGATGACATATTTATGCAAATGGAATTCTGCTTTAATTCTGTATATACACAGAAAATATACATTAATGACGTGCAGCCACTTGAAATCTTACATTTCTACAGAGCGACAGCGAATATCTCTCTTTATTTGCCAATATAAGCAAGCCAGCAAGCAGTATGAATATGACTCATACACAGTACGGTGGTGGCATAGAGTGATATTTAAAAAGTGAAAACACTTTTCCAACTATTATGCCGGCTAATAACAGCCAGAGAATAGACTTAGGTACCTGCGCGCTAGTTGTATTGTGTATAATAAAATATCTAAGTGAGGTGTAATTTACAGAGTAAAGAGGTACAGGAAACGACCTACCACGACCACACGACACTGACGGGGAGTCTCATTAGGTTTTTGCGCGTCAGACCTGCAGAAGGTAATTCAGGAATATGCAACAGAGACTAGTACACCGTACACCCAGCCGGGTAATAAAATATTCTACCGCAATGCAAAGCGGTATTTTCTCACACTTTCATTCACATTTACCTGTGACCAGAATTATATGATTGCTAAAAGTAAACTTAACTGTTTATATTGACAACAACGACAATAACAACTACACTTACTTTTATAACCGGCTGTCATTCTTTAAAAAAAGGTTATGTACACTTCATCCTCCAGTTTTAATACCTAGGAATACGAATACAACACTATCTGTTACCAACTTGAAACATTGAACATTCCCTGTAAACCAAGACAGACAGAATCATTATTATTTAATTTCTCTGGCGACTGACAAGTATTAATATCAAGTAGCCTCGCAGCTCGTGATGTACTTCTGTGGGAACATCAACTTACTACCAACCGTATAAAACGAAAACAACAACAACATGAGCAGCATCAGCTAGCTTCGTGTGTTTCGACAAATGTGGATGTGGACAACGATCATCCATTACCTCCACCCACCAGAGATGGGAATCACAGCGGGACGATTGTTATCATCACGATGTAATCAAATCGTTGTTTCATGATTGGCGTTTTTAATTGTAAATTATTAACAATACCGACAATTGTTCGCCTTGTGTGCCGGCATGCTGGGAGCTCTATGGTTCCCCGATACCGATTGCATTGGTTTCGTTGAGGTCTAACGGTTTTCTGGTTGAAGTTTGTACCGTTCCACTACTTGTGCGGTACCTACATTTCAAACTGGTCGCTGCTTGGCTTGGTTTCAAGCGCACATTGCTGGCTGTAAGTACGAATGAAATTAGGTCATTCTTCTGATACTCTATTACAGGTTTGTTCTTTATGTCAAATTAGCAATATTCCTGAAGAATGTATTGACGTAATTATTTCACCTTATAGACTAATATTACCAATGGCTTGTGCGTGCATTAGGCCTCCCGTAGTGTGTAACACGCATTTTAACATACCAACCGAGTACAGACCCCCTCGTTACTTCCTGCTGTGCGTCTGGTCTTAAATTCGACGTCAAGTCCATTGACCGTCTTTAGTTATCGTCCTGTTTACAAGAAACCGTTCTCTCTATTGATATATCTTTATATATCTCTCTTACTCTATGTATGTATGTATATATGTATGTGTGTGTGTGTGTGTGAGTGGATGGACAGTTTTTTTTTTCACTTCAAAGTGAATGGGAGACACTCATTATTCTTTGGCCGAAAGGTGAATCGCTGTTATACCAAATGGAAAGGTACGGTAGTTGTTGACAGCTGGACAATTGTTGACGGTGTGTATATATTCTTGCTGCTCATTGGTGCCTGGGCTGGCTGCGTGTGTCTGTATGCATTAGTCCGAAACATACTGGCGAATTACAGTGTAGTACCCGCAGATTCACAACGAGAATCTATATCCATTCGATAGCTTTCTTATACTGAGTTTTATAAAATTTCAATCTTGAATCAGAATTAACAGTTTCAAAGTAAAACTTACCTATGTGCATAACATTCATGCTACACATTATTCCCAGATGTAAATTGAACCTAATGCGAGTATCCCCAGCATTATATTCGATAAATATTCCCGACATGAGGGACATTGGGCTAGGCCGGCTCTGTGTACTGAAGGCTCTACACACACCGTATCATGGTCGGGTAAGCTGCCGGTATTCAGGCTGGCAAGCGAACAGATTATCATAATCTGTTACATGTATCAGTTGTATATATGATGATGCTTGTCGTCCTTTTGTGTGCCTCTTTGAGAGCTCCGTATAGCGGTCTATACACTATACTCTCTGTCTCACTCTCATACACACACACATACATACATGTACAGTCACTGTACCACAGCAGTACTAGATATATTAGAGACAGATTCTCAACAAGATACTCTTACTAAAGTTAAATGTAAGATATTTGCAAATAGAAATAATTAGACAAATTAGAATTAGTATTTAGCATTTTAAACTCCGTTTTAAAAGAGTATATTTACACTAGCAAAAGTTGAAATAAAATAACTAGACCATAACATAAATAGATATTTGATATTGAACAGTAATATTTCTGTCAAATATAGCATTTTATAATATCTACATTATGATACAGGACTTTTAAGGCAAAATTTAATTTAAACCCGCAAATCAAAACGAAACTATGCGTGAGAACAGGTATCTCATAACATGAATGCTACGTGAACATATTCGTTATTACTTATTTTGATTTGAGTTTTAAGTTAAACCAATGTTCTAGAAATATGGTACAAGCGATTTAGCTGTTGTTAATACGTTGTACACATTATTCAGCTAGACGCACTGATACTTCTTAAGAACTGATGAAGCATCATTCATTCTACATCCATTCATAGTTTATCAATTTATCTACGCTTACCATCCTTGTAATGTATACTTTTCGTACAAACATACTTGTTCCCACATTTAGCCAAGTAAATAATGCTCATCATTGTATGAAATATTGCGCAAAACTTAGCAGGACTACTACTAGTGTTACAAATAAGATAATATGTGTCGAATTTTGCTTCCATGTGCTAGATACACCTTTTCAACTGTAAAAAAATCTTGTTTAACACATACAATACACAACAATGTAAGCACATTATCTCAGTTTAAGATATAGCTCAATCTGACATCGATACTACAAAAAAATTTGAACACAAAATATGTATATAATACATAATATATTTACAATATAAATTTCCAACTAAATATTTTTACACTCTTTAATTAATCATAATTATAACACCAGCTTTACAAGGAAACAAGAATTTGCTTTTTCCCATTTTTTTCCGCTCGTAACCTTTTCTAGTTATTAATAATATTTTAACCGGAATTCGCGTAACCTTGGCTTGAGACAATGGTGCCTTCGGGGCCGATTCGTTGCACACCTTCTCTCGCAAATTATAACTAAACGATTTCTCGATAAAAAAAAAACTACTGGCCGTGTGAGTAATTCGGGAATTATCGTATGATACAGTTAAAGCTATGTCATTATGTGGTGACTGTTTTGTCAGACAACGAATTCATCATTGATGACGATCTTATGATTCACTGGGGTAGAAAATCTCGTGACTAAAATCTAAAACAAACGTTTTGAAATATCGAGCGCAGCATCTGACGTTGCACGTAGAAAGAGCATTTGATTTATTATCGAGAATTATAGAGCAAAGCCTTCTATAATTGCAAATACACTCAGAGTATGTAAATAAACTCCACGTACACGTGTATCTATGTATGTATTCTAAAAATTAGTATATATTCCGTCATAGTATGTAGATAGATATCTTCATTATACTTCATATTCCATAAGTTATATGTATATTGATTGTATATTATAGCTGGATAACACCATTTACCACACTGTTACCGGGTAATAAATCGTTGTGTTGGTTATGAATAGTTGTAAATGTGACCTTAAACATTTACTTTATAAGATCACGCGCGATATATTACCGCTGTCAATACTTCTGTGTGAGTTTCATGTTGGTTTTAATAAATATTTATATTCAAATTGTATGATAATATCAATTTATATTGCGTGTCTTAATGCATATATAGCTAGTAAAAAGCTATAACGTTTTCAGAATAACTACAAAAAAAAATCTTCTTACGGTGAGAAAAAAATAAAGAATTCTACTTATTAAGTGCAGAGATATATTTAGTTATCTAAATACCTTGACGCATTATATTGGAAACTAATTAAATGTGGAATAAAAGGGAGTTAAGTGTTTTAGATAAGGGCGACCACCCTAAACTAACCCTCTTTGGGTTCTGCCAATTAGGTTTATAGATAAGCTGCTGTGAGTTCCATCTATGAGCGGAACATGAAGCACATACACAGAGAGAGAGAGAGAGAGAGAGATAGGTTTTATACTCCGAGTATTGTATTATGGATGTTATTTAGCAGTATTAACAGACTACTGTTCAGTCAAGTGATTGGTAATTTTCCGCAAATTAGCAAAGCTGAATGAAAATAAGTAGCCGTGACTAAACATGATATTTTAGTAATCATTCAAGTAGAAATACTTACAAGATATGTATGTATTCTTTAAGACAAGTAAAAACCAACAGTAAAATATATATTTTTATTTATATAAAAGTTTATATTAATTCAGAATCTTACCTTTTCTTATATTAAAGCCATATTAGAAGGAGAAAACGTTTTTTTTTAAAACGTAAATAACTATAATTTATGTTAAATCAATAATTGTACACGATAACTACTATTTAACCTTATATAGATAAATAAAACAATAATGTAAATAAATTTTCCTTGCTATTATTCTAATGAGTATAGTAATATATCGTTTTATTTTCTCAGGAATAATAATAAAATATCAGGTAAACTCAACTATGCCTCTGTCTATGTTATGTATGTATGTATGTATGTGAGTGTAAGTGTGTGTGTGTTTATGTGAATTTCTCAGCTAACTCATAGTGTACAAACGTTGTTGTTTACCTTGTATGGCATTTTATGTAATTTCACACGTATCAACCAACTATAAATCATGTTCTACTTACCAGCTTACAAGCTGCGAGAATTAATCGTACAACTTGTTAAATACGTTGTGAATGTATTATTTATCCCAGTCACACGACTCACTATACTGCCTTTTTTATACACACATCATTGATTTTATACATATATTATTACCTTTCTCACCTATCACAATTCTGGCCTATCAGAAATAAAAGTTTATCAAAAATATATATATTCATAGTTTAAAATAATATTACTATTTTATATTGTATTACTTATT
>JAGJTL010000183.1:4182226-4197499 GCA_022063505.1 Calosoma granatense | reverse complement strand
CACATACACATATGTATGTATACAGCGTAGGCATATAGAAAGATAGATAATTTATCTTTGATAGCTCCACGTACGTGTGCATGTGTGTGTAATGTCGCTGCTGCTGCTGCTGTCGATGGTACTATTGCCTGGTGGACACGACAATGTCCACGCTCCCATGCACCGTCACGTTGGTAGACCTGTGTGTGTGTTATCGTGGACCTATCTACAGTTGACAAGTTAATCAAGCGTTACGGCCATTTCCATAAGCCATGTATTAGACGCGTCCCGATTACAATCTTTAAAATCAACCCATAAGCATAACCTCTTCACTCTCCACTCTCCACTCCTCTCCTCTCCTCTCCTCCCTCACTCTTAGGCATTCCTCATGCATACAGGAGTGTATTCGGTATATAATCTTCAGCATAAATTAGCCGCACTACATACTGATACAGTTGCAGGACTTACAAATTATATTTGGTTTATATGTTGTATACACTATTCGAATGCCTGTATTTATTTTATACTAAGTTTTAAATCCAAATCACAATGAATTGTACTGAATCTGTCTCAAAGCATTATTGGTAAGTCAATGTAGTTTCGCTTCAATATTGTAAAATTAATGGCAGAAATTTTCTCAGTTTTTCTCACAGATTCATCGTCATTTATTTTAGAAATACTTACGAATAAACTGATATTATTTTCCTCTGATACGGCCCCTATCGCAATACATCACGCTGCTATTCAGACACTCTCTCTCCGTATTGTTTTATTTTCTCTCATCTCTCTCTCTCTCCCCGGTGCTCTCATGGCAATTAATACACTAAGCAATTGTTACTGATGATGATGACGATAGCATTTCCACTGCGCATATTTCGATGTCGACACGCTTAAATGTGACCTTTGTAAAGTGCGAATTGACAGCTATTTATTTGCAATACTCGGGCTTATCAATTAAGTACATCGATACTGCATTTGAAAGGCCATTATTGATTACTGATCCATCTGCTTGTATATTTGATTTAGCTGGTTGTTCTTCTTTTTTATGTATGGTTGTTGTCACAAGACACCCAAGTACTCCGAGTAAAAAGATGGCTCTGTGTGTGTGTGTGTGTGTTTGATTATTTCAGTGGTTCAAGTGACGTTTAGCAAACAGTCACAAAATATAGCTATCCGAAGTGTACATATTTGTCAAAGATTATTGACAGTTCCGACTGGCTGTGGTCTGTCCGCATTGTTTCCACTGTGTACAGAACGTTGTTATTTGTTGGTTTACCCAGTCGGTAATTATTTGCACTGCAGCCAACCAAAAACCAGGGTACATTCTGACTTTTAACGTCAACACTCGTGTCAGGTGTATATATGGGGGGAAATTCCATAGTGTTAGAGATTTTCTATTACATTATTTAACACCACAATCAAGCGGTGCACGATTCATTTATTAAACATGGTGAAAATTAATGCTTATCCCCAACAATATAAATACATCACCCGATATGTATGTATGTCCCGCTGTACTTGAGAACAGAAATCTACGTGTAATTCCATATACAAATAAACGTTATAAGTCGTAGTTCTGCTTAGGCTACGGAACACAAAAGTCTACTTGTTACAAGATGCTTAAAGTGTCAAAGAAGTTTCATTATCGCCTATCGGATTACCTGTAACTGGTTTCGTATAACAGACAAATATGCCTCCTTTAATTATTACAGGACAATGTTAAATAGAATGCTATTTAGTGGTGTAAATTTTAACAGGCCGCCTGTTGGACAATTATTCGCTAGCAAAGTGTTTAGTATTAACGACAGAGCTAATCCTAACTAGCCATTATCACTTAGCAGGGGGGTGGGTGGTCGAGATAAGACAGCACGAGGACAATGGCAGGGGGCCGTTAGGTATTTATGATGTTTCGGCAACAGATCTTCTGTATTCTGTATTTCAAAATACATTGTTCACAGCAACCGAGTGTAACAAGAATAAACTTGTACTTAAGTACAACGGGGCAGGGCGGTTTAATACGATACTAAACACGGCTTAGGCACTTTTAAAAAAGGTAAATTATATTTTTGTACTTAAATTTAATTAATATTTAGCAAATGCGTCTTGTAATCCTTGACAACTTATTATACCAATGTTAGCAAAAATTAAAATTAAAAACTTATTCGGACAGCAGATAATAATTATCAACAAATATCTGATTGTAAATGATTTTTGTCAATATTTTAATAGTGACTGAATGTAATTGAAGACAGAATGCACAAATTACTATATATACAAAGTTTAAACCTTCTAGGTTTGATAATAAAAATCTTTTTCTATTTTAAAGTTAACATAATTACTACAAAACTATCTTGGTTTTTAAGAAAGCTACAGACGCAAAGTACTTCGTTCTAAATTCATTTTACCAGTATAAGGGGCACTGACGCAACCAATAACACACCACTGTACACCTGGTTGCCTAGCTCCTCACTAGAAAAAGATATCAATGCTCACGCAAACAACGAACCCGCATCGTTTTCTCATGCTGACTCATTGTGAAGGGGGCGGAGCCCGAAAGTCGAGGTTCTTGTGCGAAAATGCGGTCATAATTGACACCTAATATTGTGTGTCTTCAGCGGCGGCCGACACCGAACTATTAACAGAACAAAAAGACAAATGCCGTCAGGGTCTCTGTATATACGAGAGAATGTGTGTGGGAACTATCGACATAGTTGGCATAGTTTTCGAACAAAGGAAAATGATAATTATATATGTTGTAAATATAAATCATTTTAATAGAATCGCTCCAGTCTTGTAACATTTAAATTTTGTTCACAAATTTTCTACAATTCAGCGGGAAAAAGCAATGTACAAAATCAAAATGAATATGCAATCACATTGACATCAGACAGTTTCATTGGTTAATAATGCATTTTTGTTTATTTACTTCACTGAGCGATTAAACAATGTACAGTCTGATAAAAACACTATTTTATACTTTGACATGGGACAATTTCATTGTTTAATGCACTTTCGTTTGTTAGAAATATATTATTTACTTTCCTAACCGGCTCTATTTTGTTAAATACTTGTATATTTATTCTCTGCACACGGCACTTACAGCTGACTAATTATTCCCGGAAGAATATTTCACAGTGTTATAGTTCTGTGTGTGTGTGTGTTGATTGAGCAGCTCTATTGATTACACATATGTATTGATTGATGGATGCAGAACAATTATCATTATATATGTCGCACAGTGATAGGTTTATTGAAATGTTTATTATGCGACGGCAGGAGATACAACAATTAGCTATTAGAGTGCGAGTCCGTCACACGACTGTAAATTCACATGTCACTGAATGATGTACAACAGCCATAGGCGTAGCAAGTGGGGACTACACAACTAATATACCAAGATAACATTTAGAATGTTACATTTGAAAAATTAATAATAACAACGCAGTATTATAATTCTTAAAACATTAATATTACAATTCGATATTATATAAGATTTAGGTACCAAAAAGGCACCATTTAAAGGACCCAATTTAAAGCCACAATATATTCACCATTTACATAGTAAAAAATAATTAAAATTTAATGTAAAGTTTACATGTTTAAAACTCTAATTTTAATGAAATTTCCAATTTCTTTTATTATTAATTGGACAGTGATACAAAAGTGTTTCTTGTACGTCTCTGTGTTTTAAACATTGCATGAGTCGTTGGTTCGCGCGCGCCCGGCTCTGTGTGTGTATGTGTGTGTGTTTGTGTTTGTATTTACTTAAGTTAGGAACAAAATGTACGTCGACGGAGTGTCCCGTGTCATTTACCGGTATGTACCTCGCGATACAGACGCCGATATGCACGCCACCCTGACACCACTCAGGGCACTCGCCCTCGTAGCAACACTGTTAGTACTAGTGCTCGCCACCGGACAGCGCAACAAGACCCAACTCACACACAAGTAAGTACATACATACATACATTGTAATATATTACTACTAAATATTCCCTACGAATAACATCAACTAATGTATTATAAGCTTATCAGAGCCAAGAATTCCTTGTTGCCTGCAATTACCAATACATATACTAACCTTATTCAAGCATTCCCGGGATAATTATTACGAATAAAAAACCTAAATTATATACTAACTTACACACAGAATTTTATTATTTGTTAATCTTTTCTCTTCAACTTTTTCTTGTGTAAAGTGGTTGATAATTAACTGTTTGCATTCCACACATTTTAGAGAACACTCTCTCTCTCTCTCTTCGTGTAGAGTTAGGTGTTTTATTTGACCGGATTAGGTGCGTTAAATATAAACTTCCGCCCGATTCTAACACCTAATCCTAACGTTGTTAACTGTGTGGTATTTGTTCTTCGAAACGATGTGTTCGTCTAACACATTTTTTCCCTCTACAATATTTTGCACAACAAAGTCAAAATTGGATAATATTTTATGTAAAAACTGCTTTCAATATATAAATGGCCACCAGTATTACGCAAAAGTTTCGCGGGTTGCATAACCTTACTACATCTAACCTATTACACGAAATTCTAATATTTATTATTTAAAATCAACGAATATTAAATAAATGAATATTTTTTTTAGACTCAAATCAATACAAATGATCATAAAATCCATGTACACAACTCCGTCGGCAATACAGAAAACTACTCCGTGCGGTTGGTTACGGAAATTCAAACGCCAATATCACTTATGCAAAAACGATCCGGGCATAGCGGATATTTTGCAATCAGCCAAACAACTGGCCATATCACATTGCGAGGAACAGTTCCGGTATAACCGATGGAACTGCTCACGTCCGAAGAAATATTTCCGTGCAGTTTTGCGCGAGACGGCTCTGCTGTACGCAATGATAAGCTCAGCTTTGACGTACAGTGTGGCGCGCGCATGCGCCGAAGGTAAATTGTACAACTGTCATTGCGCCAAAGAGCCTGATTCCACGGTGGACGAGGTGGCTTGGAAATGGGGCTTGTGCAGTGACAACATCAAGTATGGCAAGAAATTCACCAAACAGTTTCTGCAGCTGAATCAGAAAGATGACGAACTACAGAGTATAATACGACATAACAGTATCATTGGCGTGAATATTGTGACGACTAAGCGCTCGTGTATATGTCAGGGCATGTCCGGCTCGAGTGGAATCAAAATCTGTTTGAAACGATTGGAACCGTTTAAAAAAATCGCCGTCATCCTAAAAGACAGATACCACAGTGCGCAGATGTCAGAAATTGGAAATTCTGCGAACAAAAAACGTTACAAAGACGGTAAGAACGAGAGTCTGATTTATCTGGTAAAGAGTCCGACGTTCTGCAAATCGACACCAGGACGGCGCTGTCTGAATGCGGACAACTGTGCTACCCTCTGTTGTGGACGGGGCTACACTACTAGTTCCGTGTTGCACAATGAAATGTGCAAGTGCCAATGGAAGAACGCGTGTTGTACCGAAGTCAAATGTGATAATTGTACGTATTATCAGGATGAATATAGATGCAAATAATATTTTGTATGTAGGACGCAGGTTCAACTTAAATCCGCAAAATCAATAGGGACAATATTGAAACAAAACTACGTTGCTTACCTGTTCTTATAGCATTAATACTACTGGGCAAATTCGATATTGTTCGTTTTGATTTGGGATTTAAGTCTTTAAGGCCGGATACAAGCATCAGAAAGTATTAATTCCCTAATAAAACATATTTATTATGTCAGTCATACGTATATAGTCACTTTAACCGTATATAAAATAATAAATTTAATACATTTTAACAAATATTTACAATAATACAGTTTCTGACAACATATAAAACCAAAATATATTTTATCCATATGCAGAATTTTAAAACATTACAATATATATTTCATTATATAACTTACCAATATACCTTAACAGTTAATTAATTATTAATTATTTGTTACAAACTGTTTTAAACATTGTACTGTATTATAATATTA
This sequence comes from Calosoma granatense, assembly GCA_022063505.1. Lineage (NCBI taxonomy): Eukaryota > Metazoa > Arthropoda > Insecta > Coleoptera > Carabidae > Calosoma > Calosoma granatense. Next base: position 4,191,552 of record JAGJTL010000183.1, on the reverse strand, counting down.
ATTCATTTAAAGAAACAATAAAAAAGAGTTCATATATTTTTTAATTCTGCAGCAAATACGTATAGGAATATTTTCATTTCTAAGAATTTTTATCGTTGCTTAAATTAATATTAAAACAAAAACACACGTATTCGACGGAATATTTCTCATTTGCAAATAAAGTAAACAGTAATTATTTACGCCTATATATAAATATATAGAATATATATTTGTTATTTGTCCACTATATAATCTACAGTAGGTCTTCACTTATAATCATAAAGGATCCTCGTAGTCCTTGATTATATAAAGAAATGCATCCGTCGTGAAATGAAACAAATGAAGAACTAACTAACACAAATACATATGTTTCTTTTTGCATCTATTCTTTTCGTTGTTCGTTATTATTTATTATGCTATTTTGAGAACTTAATATTCGAAATAGTTTTGTTGTGTCGCCACGGAAAAATGCTTACGACTTGTTTTGCAATTGGAAAACGTTGGTCATTCACAGATCTGTAACATTGCTAAGCAAGCAAGGAAGGAAGACAGCATCAAGCTTGCTATGGCCTGGGCAAAACAAAACAATATCGCTGTCTGAACATCTGTCTGGTCAATGCACTTTACACTTGCATGTCCTCCACACGCGAAGCATACCTGTCAACCGGTTTGCCTGCACAACCGGCGCAACGCGATTAGATATTGTCAACAACAAGCTACTACTGCAGACAGTAGGCTGTGACCATTTGACAGTTGCACTGTCTATTGTTTATATGCAGTAATTAATGTGTTGTGTGCCTGTGTGTGTTCTTTGTGCAGTTTAATTTAGTTTCTTCACTACCAAAAAATTGTAATATTCATGTGTACGCCGACGACTGCTGCAATGAAATACAGGGAAATCAATATTCGTGATACGCATGCGTAGATTTTAAAGTGTACTGTGGTTGACGGAGCCGACGGTTGTTAGTTTGACTCCTAGTGCTTGTAGTGCTAAGTCACTCACGTCTTTTAACTTTGCTATCTCGTCCTTTCTCTTGAACGTACTCACCCCTGTACAGAATCAAGTCCATTTTTCCTACTCTCGTTCTTCTGTTCTTCATAGACGAATATTACAAATTGGCACGTAATTAATTATTATTATTGTTTGTTGCCACTGGATTCTCTTGATTGAAGGTTATAAACACGTGATTTAATTAGTGATTTCGGACGTGATTTGCCTGCTAAAATCATGAACAGCCGTACCGTAGTGAAATTATTCAAACGTTACCTGCAACGTCTGTCTGCTTTCAAAACTAAACATTTTCCGAAATCATATCTACGTCTTTGAATAAATAGAAAAAAATAAAAAAGAACTCTTATTTCCGTCGAGAGCGACTGTTCAAACTTTTCCTGTGTACAAAATAAATAAATAAACAATTGACACCAGTGAATTGTGACGAAATTCTCCGTGAATAAGGTAAGAGCATTTTTTGACAAAACAAAACAAAATAATCATTACGTGCAGTTATGCAGCGGGCAGTTGCTGGAATGTTTTATTTTTAGACCACTGACATTAGGAGTTAGGTAGCTTATCTGTATATGCACATGTGCATGTATGTGTTAATGTGAAATGCACTAGCAACTGTACGGACTTAACGCGGCGGAAGGATTTTTGCAAATTAACTTAACGTCACATACTGTAAAGTCTAATCAAATATATTAACATGTTTAGCTGAACACAATTCTGAATTAAAATAATAACCCGTTCTTTCACAACTGTCAATTATATTTGTGTTTAACGATGCATGAATTATTTTGGCAACTATTACTTGACGATACGTATAAATTATAGGTGTCAGAAATTATGAAATTAACTTTATTTGAAATACGCCTGTTGATTAACAAATCTGTATTGCAAAACTGAATTCAAATACTTGAATGTTTTTATTTTAAACCTGTAATGCTATAATTTATTTTATTGTTGTAAAAAACGGATTTCATGAACAATTTGGTTTGCAAATATTAGATGCAAATTCATATCACACACTTTGGTCAACACGGTTCACAGCGTGTCAATATTTTAATATATAATTTATTTCATAATAAATCAGCTGTTAAAAGGCGGCAAGGTTAAATTAAATTTCAACACCGAAACTGAAGCATATCTTCTACTTTTGTTCTTTTCTTTATTCTGACTTTGTACATTTTACAAATACAACAACTGTATTATATTGCTATGATTCATACACAAATATTTACCTGCAGCAGGATAAAAACTGTTGAGAGATAATGATGATCACAGTATATGTATGTATGATACCAATCAATAAGAAGACAACACAACCATCCCATACACACCTCGGTGTGTATGGTAGTATACATAATAGGCTGGTTTCAAAACCATCAACGGTTTTAACACACATCAACGGTAATAAATCAAATGTTGACAGCAGAGTCAACGATTACGTGATTTATTTATAAAATAAATACACTTTTTTTCTCAAATGGTTAGAAAGATATGATTAAAAATTAGGTTTTTTATTTATGCATTGCGCCATGTATTTTCGTTTATTTATTTCGTGGAATCTGTTGATGTATAGAATTTACGCAACATAGAATATGATACTTGTTTATAAATATCTTCTGAACTTGGGCCAAACACTTGACCCCGTTATGGAAGACACTTCTCTCCGTAGCCATTGTCCTCGAGCTGCATGTGGTTATTTGGAATCTTAAACACGTACATGGAAGCGATGAAAAGCCACTGGTAATTATCTCTTGAATGTGTATTTGGAAGGTACATCTACCTGTAGTAAAAAATTCAAACACTGTGACCTGTGACGTTAGGATAGTATAAATGTCTATTCATTCTAATTTACTATCAAACAGGAAAGTATAATTACTGAATGAAATAATCTAGACAAAACAGAAATCTAATTTTCAATAAGACCGCTAAGCTTAAAGTATATTCGAAGAATATTAAATAACTTATGTATCGTTAAATTTTATGAAACTTCGCTTTCTAAGGTCCCTTGACTATAAATATTATATATTTCATAAACTACGTTATATATCGGATACATTTTGTTCCGGTTCGATTGAACCGTATATCCGTTCGCAATCGTTTCGAGGTAAAACCTAGTTGACCAATACATCACTAGATGTTAAAAGTATTTGTATACTGCCACTAGCAAATATTCGTGTAGTTGACAGATGATAAATGGTTTGTATACTACGTTGTAGTAACAACACAAACATACTAATGAGATCATTCACACGAGCGTGGTTTGTAAAATCAAGTACAGAATACACAGCTTAGTGAAATACGTACATGCATCCACTAACAATCTAATTTTCTGTCATTTTGTTCATTAAATAAAAATATATATATACATATTTCTTCGAATATATAATGTCAGTGATGTAATATATATATTGAATAAAAATAGTTCTCCTCTCTTTCAAGAGAGCCAGAGAGAGGGAGAACCAGAGAGTGAAAAGGAGAGATAGGGAGAGAGACAGACATAGGGAGAAAGAGAGACAGATGAAGAGAGAGAGAGAGAGTAGTGCACATTAATATTACTGTTTGACAATTTCGACTTCAATAGATGCACTTATAACTTGAGTCTAGAATCCAGGCACATCAAAACACCAACTAAAAATATTCCTAGTCGCCGGGAATTCATTATTTATGTTGTACATATCCGGCAAAAGACACACACACACACACATGTACACATATACATAATGTTGTAAGAGGTCTATGCACTGAATTCTTCACAAACAAACCTGTTTTCCCACAGCCCTCTTTGGCCCTCGTGATATAATCATTCACTGTAATCAAATGAAGATCAACTTTATAAATGTATCTGTGCTGAATTTAGTGTTTTTTTTAAATATATTTTACGTTAATCAAATATATTTAACGAATACTCTTTATAAAAATAACAACTGGAAAATACACTGTAACAAAATAATATATTTTAATTGAACATACTACTGGTTGTATCGGATATTCAAGTAAATAAAATTGTTACAATACAATCCAATCGAATTGTATTCGAATGATAAGTTATACTATGCAACATTGTACAGGTTTGTTTAAACTAACATTAACTTAACTAGCAGTTAGCAGTAACCTTAGTGTTATTACTACCGGTATAATTAAAACGTATAAATAATTGTAACTAATTGTTGAGATTACAATCGGCTGTTAATATCAACTCATGTGTCCTTCTATAAATAAAAACTATTTTAGATTGATGACAAATCGTGTTAATAATGACATACCTGCATGGCATATTAATAATTATCAATATTATTAATCGTCTTTCCTTATAGCAATACGTTTTTTTTCATTAGTGCTTTTAACCACGATATTAAATTTTACTTTTATGTAATTTTGGTTTAATTTCAAGAACAAGTAACGCAATTAATGCAAGTTATAAGACTTTGTTGCACAATTAAACTGAAGAGCTACTGTACAAAATGAGCGTGTTCTTTGTTCAAAATTAAATTAAAAAGAACTTTTTTCAGTATAAATATTTTCCATACAGCTATACACATAAGATCCTTTCAAAAAGAATTTAAAATTTGTAGCGAAAACAAAAGATGAGCGTATGAATCCATGTTGGGAATAAAATATAGATTATACACGTACGTAGCAGACTTTGGGTATTTATTTTCAATTGTTATATTTCGTAGCAATAAAACATACAGCAGACAAAAGACTTACTAGATGTAACGCGTTTGGAATACCAAATATGTACCACGTTTTCCTTTACTGTTAAAGGAAATAGATTTAAAATATTCGTTAGTATTCAACTGCACAGCCAGTCTCGCTCGCATACGCACAGTACAGTTCGCTCACACTGAGAGTGGCGTTCGTTTTTTGTTTTCATTCGTGGCTCAAATGGACACGAAATAATAGGTCAATGCTCCAATTATATCTATGTATATGTATGTTCTGTACATACTACAAGATGAGTTGTCAAGTAGCAAATAGTAGCGATAAGAAATAGATAAACGAAAATATAGAATAGCAGTGTGAACTGGGATTTGTCGGTTTTTAAAAACCAGTTTCAAAAACCAGTTTTAAAGACTGAAATTAATATGTAAAAATAAATTATATCATTACAAAAAATGAACATTAAAAAATCGTTAAATTAATTTAATTGTTTTAACTGGTTTTTTGGAAATATTTGAATTCGAAAACAGATTTTTGTATAAACCCTAATATAAACTGAACTGGAGATAAATTTAAAAATAAACTAGAAATTTCATTTTTTGTATACACATATATGTATGTTAATATTGTTATGTACAACAGTCAAGGTTGATTTGAAAAATATTCGTAACTCATATTTCAAATAATCAATAATTAACGTTATAAAATACTTTCCACAAAAACAGTAATGGATTTTTATATCTTATTATACATGTTATAAATGTTTAATTTTACATAATAAATGAACGTGTTGTACGCAACATTCAGATGAAGAAAAACTTAAATATTATCAAGTATGCTTGTTGTATTTTCATTTCAGAACAATTTATTGAATGCTAGGCACTTGACAACAAGAAATTCCTATGTTTATTTCAGAATCATTCAAGTATCAACTCGCATAGAAACATTGTTCTTGGAAAAATGCCGACAAAAATTCATGCATTTCACATGAGGCTCTGATTAAAATCGAGTACTTTTTTCTTTCCTTTGAAATAATATTTGTCAAACCAAATCTATCCTGCCTCTCTCTCTGGGGATATTTCGAGCGTTACTCCACTGTCGACGGTCACCATGGTAACAAGATGCTCAAACAAACTAACACGGACGTGTTTACATTGTATCCTGCACTACCAGGAAACACTAGACAATCGCCAAACGGTAAATTTCATAGCAACCTTTGATTAAAAATGCGGAAATTAATTTTTCTTATATTCAGCTCTCACCTTGCCACAAAATTGGACGTTATTGAATTCTGAAGGATTAAGACTTATTGCGTTTTATTGGTAACCAAAGTTTTTTCATTTAAAAACTGTTGAACAATCTTATTTAATTTTAGAGAAATTTGGTGTTTGTCAATATGGATAGCGTCAGGGCAGATATCAAAATCAATATTTGATTTAGCTCTCAGTGAAATGATGAATGATGTCGAGATTGACAGTGGCGTGCATGTTTAAAATTATACTTAAATACGCCATGACAGCAATAAAAATACAACGTTTCATGTAATTCGTATTTTCAAATCTATGTACATATTTAACATTATGTAAATACTTTATTCTCAGGTAAGCAGTTTGTTTTAATAATTTAAACCTTGTTTTCGATGCTGGAACGTGTCCCATAAATATTTATGCACTAGGTGAACGTATTTTCAATTTTATCCGATAGGCGATAATGTCATTTTAACATGTACATACACATACACGAGCATGCGTGTGATAAGTGTTTGAATAAAATCAGGAAAACGTATTGGATTAGTTCCAAATGCACGGAGCCACCTACTGGTATATTTATAAATACTGTAACTTAAAGAAACAGTAGTAGCATTCTTGATCCTCAGACAGTCGTGTTAATTTTTTGTCAACACGCATACTATGATCTCGAAGTCGGTATAAATATGTATGTTGAATTTCTAAAACGAAGATGATTATTAAATAATATCGAAACGACACTACAATGCTAAAACATATTGTTCGTTTTGATTGAAGAACATTAGAACGTCATTAGTATTATAATGTTATTTATTTCTTACTGAAATGCATATAATACTTAATTTGGAAATACAGAATTAATACTCCATGTATGTAAGTATTTTTTACGTCTGGTTAAAGTTACCAAGACCTCATAAATATATTCTTACATTTGCATTGTTTAAGCAACAGTGCATATTGATGCATTTTAAATAGTTTAAAGTTTAAACATTTCAAGTCCTTACTTTTTAATTAGCTATATGATTAGTATCCTATTTAAATTGCAAACTACGATATTTAGACAAAAACCTTGACAAAGTAACATTGACACTGCTTTGCCAAATAAAGCATAATTTTCAAACATTTCAAATTCGAGTTGACAGTTTCATTTGTTTTAATTAATTCTTCAAGTACACGTCACGATTCATTATGACAGTAATAAGATATTATATAACTAACATTTATTCTAATTAAATATGATATACGTAATTGTTTTATTATATTTTATGGGAATTTTAAATCCTTGCTAGGATTAGTTTAATATTATTTGTATTTCATATATTGTTAATTAATTTTAATTGTATATGATGTTATAATTAGTTTGATACACGATATCTAAATAATTTTAATAAGAACAAAATATTTTCAAATTGAAAAATAAGTTTTGCACGTTAACATAATATACTTTCCCATGTTGACCAGTTTAAAGTTTGCAACTATTTAGAAACGTTCGCTGGTAGTGGAGTAATGTATAGTACAGGGGCAAAGAGGGGGACAACCCCTCTACTGCGTTGTACTGGACTAGATTGCGTTGTACTGTAGTAGATCAGGCTGCAGTGACCAAGGGATGTGTGTATATCTGGTTACGTGGAATACGGAGGGTGAAAAATGATTGTATTCCCACGGGAATTCTACTGAACAACAAGGGGCTATAATATTCTTTAAAAGTGTCAAAATACCAGCAACACAAGCAGAATATGTGAGGCTTACCCACCCACACACGAAGAGATGGTTGAACTATTGCAGGTCTTATAAATCTCTACTTACTTAGAGTAAAGCAGTATATACATACTATGTGTAGAATATACAGATAAATGTATGATAAATAAATAAATAAATAGAGAGAGAGGGAGAAAGAGAGAGAGAAAGAGAAAAAGAGCTTGTACTGAAGAATAAAAACCGTACATAAACACCTATGGTTTTTAAGATTAGCGTACCATATTAAAGCGAAAGTACATTTCTTATCTATTCTCATAACATTATTGCTACTAGACAAATTCGATATTATTCGTTTTAACTGGAGATTTAAGTTGAACTTGCTCTTTCAAACCGAATTCTTATTATTCGATTTAAATTGAACCTGAAAAAACTGCCAAAAATACTTTTCGTACGAAAAACCGGAATTTTTCCCTTTTAAAACAAGTAAAATTAGTCTGTTTGCCAACAAGGATTTTTTTCAAAAAAACACCCCACAACCGTGGAAATAGTTATATGACAAATCCAGAACTGTGGAACCGTCACACACACGTGAACTAATAGTGCATCTATTTCCACCGGCGTCTTTGTGCTAAAAATATCTTCGGCGAGAAAATCACCAAGGTGTATGAGATGCATATGGCATTTCGTATGACAAATTGTATCGTCCAGCTCTACATTTATACTGTAGTAACTTACTAGAGGTTAGAATATTGTTGTACAACAATATTTACAATGATTATAATATAAATTAAAACTTAACCAGTTGATGTAAAAGATTTATTTTTATAAGAACTGTCCATAACAACAAATAACACTAATATTATATTTATATTTTTGATGAATACAATACACTTATGGATATTCTAACCAAAGATTCTTCCAAGATTTGACAGTTGCACGCTATCTGGCTAGCATTATCTCTCTCTCGCATGCGTGTGTACAGCTGGAGCGTACCACGTGACCCAAAGTTCATTGCTGTCGCTAGTATACTTACTGATATCAACACTCGCTGCAGTTCTACACCAGTGATAGTTGTGGAGGTGGTTTGTATAGCGTGTTCTTACTTCAGTCCGGTGCTGCTATTTGAAGCTACACGCTTCTACTGCTAACAATGTTCTAACTGGTGCAAGTTACAGTGATCCGCGTCTGTGTTTTGTTTATTTGTTTACTGTGTCTCTAAACTATTCAACTGTTTTAAAAACAAAACAATGGAAATACGGTACGTTAAACAATAATTAGCTTATAATTTATTTATCTTCGATTTAATATATAGCGCAAGGACAAAATTAATTTTGCAATTTTAAACAATTGGAAAGAATTGATTGTTTTATATGTTTGTGTTAAATAGTACAAGGCTGATGTTTGTATGGTTTTTTCATAAATAAATGTTTAGATTTTGATGCTGTTATTGTCAACAAAGTGTATATGTATGTCAACTAGTTTTGACACTTAGCACGTGTGCGTTTATTTCTAAATAATAGAGTATTTTCTATTATAAGAATCTCACTTTTTTAACAAATAGTTAATGAAAAAATTAACTAAACATTATTTCACTTTCCTTTATTGTAAAAAGTGACCTGAAAAATAACTGAACCAATTCAGAGAAACAATAAAACAATATTTTAAATTATCTATAACTGTCATATGAAGGTACAACTTTTAACAGACAATTTTAAATTTATATTCGTTCTTTTGAA
>JAGJTL010000183.1:4150514-4182168 GCA_022063505.1 Calosoma granatense | reverse complement strand
GTAGGAAATGTTTGAACTTAAATTTGACTGATATCTTTCTAACATAGGTCACACGTCATTCAAATGTTTATGATTAGCAACTGATAAATGTGAAAGGTTATGCATCAAAATATGAATAATTTCATACGCTTGTGACCTTTCTTCGAACCGCGCGAATACTTGTAATGCATACGAATTATATCCGGCACTAATGTTGTTTCATTAATACGTACAAATATTCTTTTCCGTATGTCGAAACACCATTTAAAACCAGTTTTTTTTCTTTAAATTTTTTATAAAATTTATTTTTAGAACATCGCAGTAAATTTTTATTTAAATATAAATACAGTAGTATTTTTAAAATGTATTCGGAAATACGATGTGGCACAATGACCTCTAACATTGAAATAAATTTTACCTCGCAACGAAAACCTGTTTTTTTTTCAAAAGTCAACAAAAAAATCTTATAAATAATTGGTGAAAGTATTTATAACTGTAATTTATTTTTCTTATCATTGGAACATATTGCTACTTTAAAATTAATAATATCGAAACAATATTGCATCATATAATTCTGCACTACGTATAGGAAAGTCATTAATTATTATAGTGATGAGCGTATTGTATTTAATATATACATATATGTATGTATTTATTTATCAGTGTCCTTGATTGAGCGATTCAGAAATGATCTAAGTCTGAAAGTAAAATCGTGACAGTAAAATATACATACATGCATAAATAAACTTGAGCGCATGTGCAGACAGATATAATGATGTTTCAAATTATTAACATTAACTAATTGTGGTTTAGTGTATATTGATTATTAATATTTCATCATAAAATACTATATTATTAACAAATTGTCAATTAATTATTATCATATGAGGTAATCGCTGAAAATGAGAAAATGCATTTTGTATAATTTTATTATTACGAGTTTTCCATACTGTTGTCTGTTGTAAATTAATTGCGATAATTATTTTTCATGTTTCTGAATTACGTAATCCACGTATTGGTAATAATATTTTGATTTGTCAATAATTGTACATACAACATACATATATGTTATGTCCAAATTTATATTTACATAATCCAGATTCTATTGAAATATGTGTCTACACCAGTATTAAATTTCGATGTACATATTTTTATATACAAGTTATTTTGTGTATATACAGAGCTAGTTATATATGTATTGAGTTGAGTGATATGGGTGTTTATATAATGATAATATGTAATGAAATATTGAATATATATGTCAATAGCCATATCTATACATAGTGTGCATCTTAACAAATATATATCATTATCAACAGACGAAGATTTAATGTAATTTTTAATTCTAGAACAACTATTTTATTTACACTTTTGCTCTAAAATACATTGGTAAGAAGTAATCGCCGTATTTCTATATGTATATACATGTTAATTTCTCATGTCCCAGGTGTGATAGGGAATAATCTAGATTTGTGTTCATTTAGGTCTCAAGTTACAAAGCACGCGTAAAGGCCGTTTAAACACCCTTGTTAACACTAATTATAACTGCTACTAGATATGTAATGAAAATATACTAATTTAACACTGTTAATTTTCCGAATAACTGTGATAATCTTTATAGGGCTTGACGGAATGTTAACAAGTTAATAGTATACATATATACATATTTAGATTATACGGTAGTGCAGAAATATACATATACACATATTAATAAATTAATTCTACACAAAATTTCATATTTTCAAGTATCAGATTTTTCACATTACATAATTAAAGAATGTTTCAAATAATCAATTAATTACTGATCTCACATAATTATATTAAGAGGGATTAAATAATTTTGTTGTGTAATAATAGTGATAATATCATAATAACCTTGTCAATACTAGATTGAACAGATATTTTATACAATAATTATCACATACTTGTGTAGATATAATATTAAAATTACAAATATGAAACAACATATCTTCTCTTGCAATATTTAGATCAAGTTTAACGAGAAAACTAGTTTCGTAGCAGGAGGCCATGGAATAACTGAAAACCTGCATTTGTTTTCTAAATATATATAGTACATTCCTGCGCTATCTATTACGATAAAATATCCTAAATCCGGCCCACTAATCTCCTCCATTCCATTGAGAAAAAAAAACAATATATATATCTCTGTTACAATACCCTAAAAACAATTTTTCCGGGTCTTTTAGTTTTTGAGATATAACAATGGTCACTATAGACAGGTAATTGTCAATGACGTCATTTAATTGTCATTGATAATTATTAATAAGATTAATGCATGTTTCCTGTTTTTTTTTAAAACTACGCAGTAGATTTGAAATATAACTGTGTGTTTGTATGTGTGTTATGTACATGTATATAGTTAATTTGGTCTTCGCTTCAGTGATTCTTGAACAAAACGTATTTTCCTTCTAAACTAAATACTAAACAATACTTTGCATGTATTCATTCATACAAAAACTACAAAAAACAAGTGTGTACTTGTTATTTGGTTTATAATTGCAAAGAGTCTCGCAATTGTTATCAATGGAAAAACAATATGTATTTGTGTATGTCATGACAATCGACCTAAAATGGTCTAATTATCATTAATCTTCACTCTGTGCCACTTGCATTGACAACTACTGCAGTGTATTTGTGTCTTATCAGTGATTGAACACTGTTCTGATAACATACATATATCTACATAAGAAGATACAGAAGTTTTTTCCCCTGCGCAAATCTAGATATTCATCTTTACATTCTAAAATTAAACACTGTAATTTTAGCTTATTCCATTCACATTCTAATTTCCATTAAATACTGGACTTTCTTCTGTCGTCTGTCATGTTCTACACCTTGCTAATAATTACCACTAGGCATCCCCAGCACGTGTATACCTATTGGACACCGTCATTAGTTTCGTATTCATCCTTATGCTAAAAGTAATTATCTCTTTTCATATTGCCATCCTTGAACTTCCGCCATATTCTCTGTAATCTGTACTTGCATAGAATCAAAGAAGAAGAAGAATTAGTTCGTGATATTGTATACCTAGCTTTATCAAGCTTACTTTGCACTAATTTATTTACTTTATTCTTGTTAATAGTCTTCTTTGAATATTAAAAGAGCTTTTTTGTATTCACGTTCTTGGATAAAGATAATTTTATTGTGTATAATTTTGTATTCAAGTTTTATCAACAGCGTACTGCAAATGTGAATTATTCGCCGCCATTTTTACACTTGAGAAGACACGATATTATGTCTTGTCTCCAGTCAAGAGACAAGCAATTATGCATTTACTTAGTAACACACTTATTTTTCTTCACCATCATCTCGATGCTTTTAGTAACATACATTTTTCTGTCCCGTATTAGTTCACAGTTTTCTCTAAAGTAAAGTTTGTGAATATCTGTATGTTGTATTCTACAATTAGGCTGAAAGCATCAAGCAAGCCTTGGCACTTAAACTTGATCACCTAATTGCTAGACGCTAATTAACATTAAGTAGGAAGTTCGTTATTTGGTAATGAATAGCATCGCACCTTCCTGTTCTAAGTGTGTGCAATGTTCCTATCCTTGTCACATGCAGGGTCCATAGCCAACTTTGTGTGTCGCGTGTCTATTTGGTCAAGTACAACACACACACACACATAATGTATGTATGCTAGTTAGTTGTCATCGATACGTGGTCAAAGCCAGTGGCAACACACAGTCGTGCTTCGGGGTCTTGTTAGTGTGTTGTTTGATAGACTTTGTATACATATAGATAGATGTTTGAGAATATTAGTTGATACTGTATACATAGATAGATCATACATTAGTTTATAGTTGTTCTTGTGACTTTGTGTGCAGTGAAAAGATATTAAATATATAAAGTAAGTTTTAGTAATGGTGAAAGAAAATATAAAAGTATATATATTTAGTTTTTTTAACTACTAAAGTTTTGTTCTAAATTACAATGCTTAAAATAATATTTAAAAGAAATTCATTCTTAATACAAATGGCTTTAAATAAATTGACACTTTTTATCTTTAGGAAATTCTGTTATATTTTCATTTTAATTCAGTAGGTCAAGCTGAGTTTTGTGTCTTGCCTAATATTGTGATAGAAATTAGATTATAATTTATTATAATACCGCCGTTCATGGCATACTTGCATGGACATATTCGGAAAACGGTATTAGATAAGACGATGAATAGTATTGCATTAAAATAAAACTATATGAATCATACATACGTATATACGTACATGTGAAATTCAATCCTAATAACACTACATTAACACTGCTACATCATTATAAACAACAGTAGTCTTTTATTACTTGAACTTGGATGTTTAAAACTATACAGAGTAAATCAGTTATTTTCTATTTAAAACTTGAGCTAGCTGCATCCGTTTGCGAGATAAGGTTCGTTTCAAATTCATTATCTCAATAAACGTAACTCAGAACTTTGTTCTATTTTTATTCCACCTTTCAAAAAACCTCGCACCACTGTAATTTCAATCTAGTAGAACCAGAAGAAAATAGATTCTACCAAACTTAGTTACATACAAGGAAGTAAATAAACTGCAGATAATATCCGGTTATCCTTGAAACTTGACTACAAATATCCGGTTATTTCACAAGACGCTTTGCATCCTCTGTTTCCTGCGTTGTTTTCTAACCTAAGTATTTAAATGTCAAATACTATACATACAGAAGTACGTATGTTAGGATGTACGATTTTATTGAAGATGGTTTTTTCTTTGATTTCACAGACCCTGGAATATGGATCATGCCGATGATGAAGCTCCCAAGGATCCTGGTGCACAACAGGCCAACCATCAGAGCTATACGGAGAAAGATTATGAAGGTCAGTAACATTCACACACACATACATACATACATACAGATATGTGAATATGATATATACATGTACAGAGTACTGTTGCGTTCATACTATATACAATAAGTGATTTATTATAACTGCATGTAAAATACAGACATTCATTAAATTTCCTATAACCTTCTTATAATAGAAATACAAAACTCGATTATCCGGACGAAAAATCCGAATAATCGAAAAAAGGACGTTTAGTAAATGTTTTTATTGAAATATGTATAGCTTCACATAATACATACACACAAAAATAATTTTTTGTGGGAAATTAAATTATTCATTGTGTTATGCAATAAATTTGTATAATCCGCTTTTATACAAATCTATTTCGAAATTTACAACAATGGGTGTAAAAAATATTAATCATATTTTTCTATAAATCAAACTAAAATATTGTTTACTCTTTTTAAAACATTAATTATTATTTACTGTTACACAAACAACAGCAAGTTTTATTATTTATTTTGTTTTTGCACTGTTAATGTGCTCGGCCATATAACTGTCTGTAATACGTAAATTATTTACATCGAAAAAAAATTAGCACACTTTTTCCCCTGTGCAATTCGAATCTCATTTTCGCAGGTAAATAATTAAACCTCGTGCAAAAACAGGTAATTCCTTGAAATGATATATCTAATTAAACTTTTTACGTTGCCACTTTTTGTTTGTTTTGCAAACTGGGGATTTTTAAAAAACTGGAACATAATAATTCTTAGTAAATTTATTTTCCCAACTGTAATTCTGATTATTACAAATAAAAATAATTATTTAAATAAAATAATGTTTACAACATACTCACAAAACTAAAGTTTCTTTGTGTTGTTATTCTTAAAAGGTTGAGTACCCTTTTAACTCTTTTGTGTATATTTTTAGTCGCCGATTATTTTAAGGTTCTTGCACATGTATTTTTGTCAACATGCGTTTTTCTTTGTTACTCTATCGCCATGTTTACATGTCAACCAATCATATGCCAGTATCCGAAACAAAAACAAAACTGTTTACTTTGGAATATTTCGAAATGTATTGACACTTGTAAATGACGATTGATATAATACAGATTAAAAATAAATTAATGTATATCTCAAGCTAGAAACTATTTTGCAAAAAATGTCTATTATATACTTTTTGTATCATGCGATAAATAACAATTATTTTTCCTTAATTGTTATAATTTCTTAGCAAATTTTCAAACTAATTATTTTAATCTTCATATTTTTTACCAAAAACGAATTATTAAGATGATATAAAATAGCTTTTATAAATACGATATTATAATAGTAAAATAATTATAAATAATTATTGTAAAAAAATATCAAATTCATTATAGATTTATAGTATTACATCTAGTTAAAATTTTAAGTTTGTTAAATATTATATTATCGGTTCGGAAGTTCATTTTTAATATTGTTAAGAATATTAATAAATAAGTCCTTGTTATGAACTCGTTTTTCAATTTTATTATAATCACGACGCGTTTCGACCTGTTCGGTCATTATTGGCTATAATTAGATTTTTACTTCCTTAATTTTCGCCATTTAACCTCGCATTCTCTCGTTTATATTCTCAATATCCGCATTTACTTCCTGTACAAGTACACCATTCTCTCTCTACACTGTTTTATTTCACTGTCTATCTCTACTTATCGTTGAAGGTTTCCACTTAAAATTGAAACACACTTACTACCAATGTAGGTATATGTTGTGCAAGACGAAATTAAATATTACATAAAATACTATTGCAACACTTTACCCTTGATAATTGTTGCATACAAGTGTAAACACGTGTCTGTGACAAGTTCATAGAAATTATAATCTACTTCCGTATAAGATCCATTGTCCGCTAAGAGCTGGCTGTGTGTGTGTGTGGTTACTTGGAAACATGGAATTCATATGCAGACAATGTTGCGTTTCATTAAAATAGTGAAAGGAATTAACGTCATCCTCCTCGTTGCATGTTGAATATTCCTTCCAAGGACATACCACGCACGCGCACGCGCGGACATTACAAGTTTTGAATCGGGCAATAACCGTTGAATATTGAAATATTTTGAGAAATTAAACAGAATTAATAACAAACTGTTTGGCTTTATTGAAATGGTAAATTCTTCTCTGTAAATGTAGGACTAACTTCATTCAATAAAGTGACAGTTTGGTTTTTGAAATAGGTTATGTTGTCCTTCAAATGAAGTTCTTGAACGGATGCTTCCAATGCCTTGACCTAAATATCTGCGATTTCCTGACAAGATCCGCACAAACATGCAATTTAGCATAGGATAATATGCTTACAAGGCACAAGTCAAGCGCGTTAAAATTATTTACATGAGCCATTATTTGTTTTGTTCCCAAAGTAAAAAGCGATTTTCTAGAGTTATGGATTTTCTTCGATATTTTTCTGTCAGATATATTTTCAATAGTATACAATTTCGTCAATCTTTCTGTGAAAACGAATATTCAACAAATATAGTAATAATTCATTTTCTCAGTGACATCTGATAAGGCAGTTTTTTCCAGATTATTTGTTCGAAATCTTGTGTCACAAACACAAACTTTAGTCGTAAAAAAGTGTTTTACAGTTTCTCCAAAACACAATATCAATAAATCTGATATTTATTCACAATAAATTCATCTTGTTACATATTTTTTAACATAAATACTAACTACATACATACATATATAATCTTGTCGCTAGGTTTATTTCCAAATGCCTGTGATAATGGTACATTTGTAATTCAACTACAGTTCTGCATAATGCTATTAATTTCTATTGTCATCTTTTTTGCATAATTCTACTGAATACAAATTCATTTGCATTCGAATGTTGTTCATGTATCATTCGTGCGAATCTTGAATGGGGAAAAACTGGAGAATTATGAATAACATAGTTGTACTAAGAAATATCTATGTAAATTACTTTATTATGCATTCATGCATATGTATATATACCTATACATACATACACCTTGTATAAACATACCTGTACTTATATTTACACAGTAATGAACGTCTATGCGTTACGCTAGAGCGAACACATATACACATATATGTTCTATGTATGTGTGTGTATGTATGTGTGTGTGTGTATATAATTATATTTACAAAAAAATTAATGTTTCTCTTGTACATCTACCGATACAAACAACAATACAACTTAGCAGTATTTATTCTCAGATAAAATATAAAATCATATTTGTAAACACAACTAATGCAAATTGATCTAGCAGGCTGTTATTAACAGTACATACATGTGTATGTATGTATAATTATAAATATACATGTGTGTATATATATATATTCTCATCAATGGTAAATAACAATTTAATTAATTCAATTATAATTTATATTTATCAAAACAATACTCTCAAGTACAGATGATTGTATGTATAATTACACTATACCCTGACAATTTCTAATCACGGAGAATTCCTTAATTGTTGTTTTTTAATGAAATATTTATACAAAATATACATATCTGGTATTGTATTAGCACAAACGTGATTCAGAAATAATAAATAATAGGAGAAAAATATTTGTACGTAATATTATATGAATCATGAACTTTATTTTATCTACAAATATCAAAATATTGAAATTCCGTCCTATATATTTTAATCATACACATTAACATTCAAAATACAATGTTTCCGTTAGGAAATTCAAGCAGTTTTTTTTTTATTAGTTTACAATAATTGAAAATATGAATTTTGGTGATAAAATTAAATTATACAAACAGTTGATTACTATCATATAAAACGTTGTTATAATGACCGTATTAATTCATAAAACATCTGTAGTACATATACACATACTGAAATATACATACTATAAGTACATACATACATATTACATATGTGTAAGAACAAAAAGTTAAAACGACAAAATCTTTTTTACTATTAAGGATGTACTTGGAATGTATGTCTACATTTTTTGTAGTCTGTATCTAGGAATTATAATATACGTACAGTATGGAAAAATAAATATATTTTACCCGGACTTACGAACACACATCACATGTGCGTTCGTAAGTCGAGGCACACGTGTTGATACATTCTTGATTAAACGTGTTTTAATGTAGATTACATAATTGATTGGCAATCAAACAGATAACTTATATACTCGTGATAACAATTAACATAAATTGACATTTTGTAGACAAGAAAAAAAAATACTGACGACGCAAATATCAACCCAAGTCAGAATCAATAAATTGTGTAATGATAGAGTAATTTTCTTCTCGATTAAATGCAGATTAAATAATTAACAATAATTTTAAAATAATTTAGTCATTATTTTGATTTATGACTTTTTTTGCTTAGAAACTTCGTGTCACGCATATTTTTTTATTTTTTATTTATGCTTACGTAAATTTGTATATTTGTGACTCAAAATTAACTACTAAATATATATGGTCTCAAAACAAATTTATTCCCATAATTATAGAAATAAAATCTGAAACAGATTGTTTAATCATACATCAATAATAATTATTATCCTTATCATATTATCTAATAATACAAGGTATTATGTATATATCTATTATAAATACCATTTTTATCTACTAAACTTTTTTATCAAAGTAGGCATTGTTCTAGAAATCTCAGTTATGTAATCAAAACATAATCAACTCTTCTTCACAAAATCAAAACAGATAAATTGTGAAGTACTAAAATCGATTATATAAAAATTCTTATCTCGCATGAAGGCAAATAAAAAATAGATTTTATTTATTATCTCAATGGACTATAAGTGTGTTCAAATCTGAACGTGATTTTTTATTTATAAATTATTATAAAAAAATACTGTCCATATTATCGTTGCTGCTGTTACTAGCAGAATTCAGTATGTTTCAACGCGTAAAAGATTTTTTATCTAAAAAAAAATCCTGATTAGTTACCGGATACCCCTGCCTACTCGCTCATAAGTCTTAATCAAAAAAGTGGCAGTTCTGTTTTAAGTGAAAAATTGCTCATTTGAAAGATGTGATTTTTGCATTTACGCAACAGCCGTTATAATTCTGCACATGCTCATTGCTATGTAGATTAAAGTGCCAAAATGAGCTATTTACTGCAGTCTGGCATCATGCCAATAAGGCATACTCTCTGTGTATCAAACTTGTCCAAAGTCAAAGTTGATGAGTATTTGTTTACCAGAAAAAATCGTTATTCATAATACGATACTAGTTTGAAATGATGTCTGTATAGCTGCGCAAATTATTCTCAACAATAAAACACATTGCTTAACAAGTATGAATTAACATGTTCTAACAATGCCACATACATACACATGAGTGTTATATAAACCTACATACATACTTATAGACAGATAGTTCTCTATGAGAAATTAAACATCCATGTTGACAATTGACGTTTCCGTTTCCATGCATTTTTGTTTGTTTATTTTTCAATTTGAGTATGCAGAATTGTTGGAAAATAATAAATTTGTCACGAATACCACCAACACGCTAATACATCCGTTGTATTATGTCAATTGAAAAAAAATTGAATCAACGTTAACAATTGCGAAACAAAACATTGTTATTTTGTAAACAATCAAATTAAAGTATGACTGTGTTTTGTTCTGTTTATTACGATGCAGTCACGGCTTACTTTGTGTAAAATTTACAAATACATATAGATTTGTATCATCGGTAAATATGCAGCCAAGCATACATTTTGCATAAAAAATGGAATTAACATATATGATATCATAGATTTAAAACGGTGGTCACTATATACAGGTAGCGATATATTAAATAATTATTATGTCATTGGTTTTCTTACAAGGATAATAATAAATGTCACGGTTATCAAGGATAATTTTCTTGTTCTTGCATGCGTGTGTGTGTGTGTGCTGTGTTCCTTTGATCATAGCAGGCTTTGTGTTTGTCTAAGATCTTTTGTTGACAAGAAAAAACGCAACATCACGCTATGTCCCAGTTACCCGGGGTAGCACAATGAAGCATTTATTAACGTCCATCAGCGGAGTTGCCAGCTCACACCAGGACAGCACCTACAGTTTTTTGTGGAATGCGAACCACATGTATGGCAATGTTCGAGGCGGGAATCGAACCCGCGCTTATTTATATAACCATGTTGCCATGGTTATTTCTTCGGTTTTTGCAGGCATATGCCTATATCCCTGCGACCACACTATTGACAAGAAAACAGTATTATTAGAGTATGTACTTACATGTATAACACAGAGATACAACTGTGAAATTGTTTATTTTACAATTACAAATATAAATTGTGTTTTGAGATACATCCTGTAACACTTTGACTCCCGCGGCCAATTTTCGTAAAAGGAAGATCCACTATGTTGTGTATCCAAATGTATACACACGGCAGTCAAAGTGTTAAAATATATACAATAATTTTTACTGAATTTTAAACAAACCCGTTTATTCTGTAAGAACTTATAGAAATAGTGGAATATTTTTTTTGAAAAATCAGCGCATAGTTTTATTATTCTCATAAATTGTCGGCAGCAATATATCACGCTGTCAGCACTCTTTCCGCAGAAAACTAGAGAGCTGAATGTAATAAAACAAAATATCTCATTTGACAGGTCACCGAGCACACACCGTCTATATCGGCGTCCATTTACCTGGCGAGCGACGCCACACACACCGACGCCATCACAAACACCATCACAACAAGACGGCCGACGACCAGGAAGACATTGAAATTCCGAGTAAGTTTAAATTCTAAACATTATTCTTCTATTTGTAAATAAGATATTATTGTAACAAGATTATATAGTACATTAGGATAATTAAAGGACAAATTAATTATTTAATTGTACATAGAAACTATCTTTAATTGTGACCGTGTACTCAATACAGTAATACATACGTACATACGTGTTTAATTACATAAGGTTATAAAGACAATATATGTACTTTTAAATTGAATTCTTTAATCACAATTTTATAATTAAATAAAATGCATAATATATTTGCCTACGATTATTTAACAATCAAAATAGTATTTTGTTCTTTTTTTAAATATGATTTTTACTAAATCCATGCCTGTTAATATGATTATACAGATTATTGCAGTAATTATTCATGTGTAAATATTTATTCATATATGTAGCAAACTGAATTAACAAGTTTATATTTTCAATTTAAGTTAACGCTATTTCGTGCATAAAATTATGCAAACACACACGCGTTGCCAAAAATTAAAAAATTTCTTCCATGAAGCTTAACATTCCGTATATTTTTTTACATATCTGATTTTGTTGGTATTTTATATTCTTTTTCTATTATATTTCAAAAATATACGTAATCATTTTTCCGCAAACCTCTTTTGTTTTGAAATATAATCAAGTATTTGTTTTATATTGCTAAACAGATGAAGGCAATATTCCTAGTAAGTAAAAAAAAGATATATATCTTCACACGTTTGTTTCAAAATATTTACTATAAATAAGTGAATAATATTTATTCCAATTATGTACGTATTTATTTTACTTTATGTACAGACAAATTGCTAAGACATGCATATAGTACAGTTATTTAATAAAATACATCATATAAGTTGGTCTGGAATCTAGTTATCTAGTATCTAGTTATGAATCACGATAAGAGATGGCGGCACATTGTTAATATTATTAGATAATCGTTGTGCGTGACTCGAGAATGCAATGATTAACATTTTATTGTGCTCTTATACCATGCAACAACCCTTCATTCCACACAAATACACAATACATTGAGTTGCGACTGTTTCTGCTTGCATTTAAATATAGCAGCGCTGACTGCGATCCACGGTCTAAAGTGAACCTTGACTCTTTGACCTTTGTCGATTCACCGAGACACACACAGATAATTTCTATTCGGAGTTTCCTCAGTTCTCTGATAGACAACTGCCCAGAATAACATAATATTAAATACCAAAGATTATATTTACCTACATCTAAAGACCAGCTTTTAGTTTTATAAATTATATGTTAAAACTAACAAAATATTTTTGTTTATTAAAAAATATATATTCCTCGAAGTAAACAACTTTTATTGATTTTGTGGTGATATTTGTTTCCAAGAACAAAACACATTTCTATGAATGTTATAATAATTTTTAACAAATATTATTTATATGTGGTCACTATATACAGGTGGTCACCATACACAGGTATCCATTTTTTTATATAATATGATTGCGGTTATTAGTGTCATTTCAGTAAAATGAATTTTTCCCAGAAGGCTTAAACAGCTTTTAATTACGCCATTACGCCGCCATTTTATTGATGGATTTTCCGTTTTCCCGATCATATAATAGAAAACTCATTAATTGATTTGTTGCTTTTTTTAATGATTTTTCGTATTATTAGAAATCTGATAAAATAAAATAAATTATTTCCAAGTACCGTGCTAATGTATATTTGCAATGGTGATTAGTGCAAGAGTTCTGACGATATAATTTGTTTTTTGCTTGTAAAATGGAATTTAATATTGATGGTTTTGTGATTGCAAAGTATAGTATATTTTATTCCTTTAATATCTGCAGTAATTTCAGAGTGAATTCAATTATTTTGACTGCTGTTCATAGGTCAGTACTAACAGCGTTACTAGAAACTACTACATTTTTCTACACAAATTGCCACTATCACTGTGGAAAATTGTATAGTTTTATAACATTACTATAGGCAACAAAGAAGTTTTAGTATGTATAGTATATTTAGTAGCTCTTAGTAGCGTTGTTAGTATTGATCAGTAAATAGCAGTAAATAGTATATATGTATGAAATAATACCGGTAAATAGTATATATGATACAATATCAATACGAAATTTAGAGCTATATGTCAAAAAATAATACTTTTTTATGTAATATTATGATGAACATCTTTTTTCCTGTTCAGTTTCTAAAACTACTTTTATTTATTGACTAAAACAAGTGAGTCACAGTGTTAGAACAACTTTAAAACAAAGTTTGAGAAAATAACAATGTTTGGTAAAAGTTTGTGGTACCAGTGAGGACCAAGAACAGTTAGTTGAATGAAGTCTATAGAACGAACGTTAGTAATTATTAAGATCCGCGCTAGAAGTTAATTTAACACTAGCAGTGATATGCACCGATACTTTACGTGCTAATTAAAAAATACTACACCATCTAATGTGCCATTGACCATACGTTCACACACGCATACAAACATACATACATACATATGCACGCAGATAGATTTGTGAAAGGTAATTTACCGAAGAGTAAACTAAATACCGTGTCCTTGTATTATGTCTTATTGATAAATGTCATTCAATTCTCATGCACGCAATCAGCGTGTTGATTCATGTTTTTCCTGCTTCAATAAGTATGTATGTATGTAGATTGTAATTTGTTATTTCGTAATAAACAATTAGTTTACCCAGAAACTAAAACAATAGCAAAACTAATCTAGTTACTGTTTTTCAATTGTCATACAAGCGAAAACTTGTTATTGATTAACTGTTACAGGACCGGCTGCACACAAAATTTTAGATTGTATTTATATTTGATTTTCCACGGAAAGATGTCGAATTAATATGAAAAATATATGGAATTACTATGTGTTCTCAATAATTCTACAAGAATAGATATTGTGGGGTTCGATCTGTGGATTTAACTTGAAGCCGCGTCCTTCAAAATAGGGCATTAGACACATATGTATGTATATAAGAATTATTTTTGTACATACATACCATACATGTATAATATCATTTATTTAAAATTTTAATGCATCAAATATTCAAGTACGGTCCTGCCCCCTCTGGTGCAGGGTATGATTCATATGGAATTACTGCAATTATAACAAAACATAATAGAATAAAAACAAAATATCAATAACATGCATATCCTATTCTGTTACAGTAAACTTTCTATACTTGAAATTAACAAATTACAATGCCATTCAATTTTTCACACTATAATTTCATTATTTACAAACGTCTAATAAGTCATATTTATAGTTTTATTCAACAACAAATTGTTGATCAGAACACGTACCAAGGCAAACATATTCGCAAGAAAAATCGTGTTAATTTTTATGCGTTTATCATAAATTATTGACTTCCGTATTTTCGAGAAATTATTGTGCAAACAGGTATGAATAAATAATTATAGTATTTCGCAATTGTAATTCTGTATAGGATATATCTGGTTTCATGTATTGATGTAACTCATTTTTATGCTTAATTTATGCTCGAATTCGTCCCAGTCATGTTCAAATTCTGATCTTGTTTCATTTTAAATTAATTACAATACATATTTTGCTAAATTAAATGTTACTGAGCCTTATTGAAGTCTTTGATATGCTAAACACATTCAGTATTGCGTCAAATGGGTTTTATGAATTTACAAGCAAATCTATGCCTTATATTTCAATCATCTTGTATGCATACATACAAGGGCGATGATTATGTATGAAAACAATTGATGCAATTGTTACACTCGCTTTTCGTTTGTACATCATTAACTACTGTCTATGCTAAACACATTCAGCGTTGTCTTAATACGAGCTCGAGTACAAGGTGCACGACCCACAGTTCAAGTTACAAACACACACACACACACATATATACATTACAACAGCTCAGTAATTAGTCTGCAATATAATACACTGTAATCCATTGCCAAACACACAGACACACTCACACGTAAAGTACATGACTCACTCATTATCATTTGTCAAAATACTCGAGTTGGTCAAGTTTTAAATAAAAATCAATACAAACGTCAAACGACATTAAATCCAAAAGAAAATCAACAATTTTTATTAGATTTTTCTCCATTAATACGACGTGACACATTATTGATACGGAATTCTGCCGCTAGCAGCGCTCACAATCGACTAGTGGTCGTGTGGTGTAGTACACGGAACTTCTAAGAGCCAATCGGTGTTCTTCTTCTTCTTGAAGAGTAGTTTCGCGTGTCCAAAGCAATTACAGAGTAGGCTTGGCCGGAGAGAGAATTATGTTTACTAGAAAAAATTACTGCCCCCGCTTACTACAAGTAACAGAACACCTATAGCTTAATTCGTAATTATTATTTACGGAAATTATCATGTTCCAACACGCAAGAGATGTCATGATTTGAAATAAACTTTTTACTTATATTGCCACAAATATTTCATTATAAAAACTGTATTTACTCAAAGGCAAAAAAACTTTAAAACAGGAATGTGTTACTCTAGGTTAAACCCCCGCGGTGGACATTAAGCTTAAATAAACGCCTTTAAAAGGGTTTAAGTTGGTTAAAATATTTAACCCAGCCGGATATAGCCCTTGGGACATTCGCCCTAGAATAAATCACACCCTTGTCAACCCTTTTCCGTTTTTCCAACCTTGGATTTTCTTTTAAAATGTCTTATTTCCAGAATCTCTGCTCTCTGAGCATCACCAGTGTTTCCACATTCCCTATACTACAAATATCTCATTGTGGAATAAATGCTACAATTTAACATTTGGTTCCACATTCAACTTATACATTTGTATTACCAAGATTAAATTACATTGAATGCTACGCCTGGAGACAATTACGTGTGTTGTTCCATTCACGTTTTGAACATAATGGTGCGTTGCCATGGTTACGAATTAGATTTACGGGTGTAATAGCCAGTATTTAGAGTGTGTGGAAACTAACACTTCGTCACCCCCGCAGTACCAGTGTCTTTGGAAAAGAGTGCAGAATGTTTATTCTTTTATATCGAAAATTAATAAATTGCCAATATCACTGAAAGAATAAGATATTTATAATCGCTTTTTATATGGCAGTCTTTTTGTAATAACATGAAATGTTGTTCTAGATTTATAAAATGTATTTAAAAGAATACTGATATATGTTTGTTTTTTTGGAAAGGAACTGTCTTTAGACATGCGCTAATATTTTCAGCAGTTTCTGATCCTATTTTATTTGAAATACTGGATTATCTAAATCAGGATTATAGCAAATGTCAAGTGGAACTTTACAAGTAAAACCAGTAAATACGTAATACGCGCGAAACTGGCATCCAGTTCAACGCGATTTCAATGTCAATATCAGTGAATTTAGTTTTCAGATATATTGACATTTCTCCGGCACCATAAACATGATTACTATCGATAGATCCGTCACTTCAAATTGGAAATATTCCAGCCGAATGGATAATCTATAGTTAGCAGTTATATTTGTAAATAATTCCTTGAAATATTTATAACTTACCAATATATGTATATACTCTTTTAAAGTATATAAGAAGTTACTGAATCAATAAAAGTACAATTCAAGTTTTATTTCTAAGTTTTGTAGTGCTGAAGTGGAATATTTTCTTTTTCGCAATGTATAAAAAGGTTTGGTTATGTGTCAAGTAGCAAATGTAGTAATTGTCTTAGCAATTTCTGTGCATAGAGTCCTAGTTGTTAGAAGATTCATTAGTATTTCTTCTAGTTCCAAATAGAGTTTTAGTTTCTTTCTGCGTACCTACAATATCCTCCTTATGCTTACGAATTGTATATACGTGGGGATGTAATGTATTTCAGGACAAGTTGTGCGGAATCGTCTTGGACGTCTGAGTTTCTCCGAGGAGGGGGAGATCTGTAAGCTATACGAATGCCCTCTCTCACTCTCTGTGCCTGTTCTTCTAATATTTTCAACATATGTCATCCATTTAGTTCATCGTATCCATACAGAGTCCATGATCATCATCAAACATTGTTCATTTCATTTCAGATGCGTGTCATCGTGAATGTTCATCATCATTTGATTGTCTCAGTGTGCCAGAACGAACAGAAATTATATTTTCAAATTAACATTTCACGGATTTGTTGTGGAACATTGTTTCTTTATATTCTTGTTCATCTTGTATTTATGTGAAACTTTGTTGTGTGTTGCCTGGTTTGTTTCCAAACTTTCATTGATAATACTATGTTATGCACTCATGAAATCCACGAAATATTGTTGTTCCTTTGAAATAACATTGAACCTTGACCTTATTGGATTCGCACCGTAACTTCGATGCTTTATATTTTAAATATGGGAAAACTTGGTCTCCCAAAAGTCCCTGGACTGTAATTTGCTAAAAGCAGACTTTTTGAGAAAATTGAAATAGCAATTTACGGTGTTATATGAAGCATGTAATGATGTATGTAAAAATTAATCTCGACTCAAATTTATTTCAAGCAATTCTGCAATTTGAATCAGATACTAGAACAAAATCAGTAAGTCTTAATACAGTGAAATTGCTAGATAATTAAAGTAATTATTATTTTCTATTTATTTACCAACGGTATTTTCCAAGCTTATATAAATATTTGTCGAGATTATGAACATGTATGTATGTGTATAAGCATCAATGCATATAATGTACTGGCATGTATGTGTGTGTGTGTGTGTGTAAATACAGTTCTATGTATGTACCTATACATATACATTTATGTATACAATACAGTATGTACGTATACAGTTCTACATGTACATTCTATGTATAACTGTTATATATGTTTGTATGTACAGGTGTATGTATGTATGTATGTTTGTGGTAATGTTACCGACTATGCACTTCACCCCCTGACACCCCGCTACACGTGTGCGTCCGTTTTGTGTGTGATAAAATCAATATGGCGTTGTCACGGTTCGCGACTGCATGTTGTGTGCACATTTGCCTGTTCATCCTGGCATGGATTTGTCTATTTTAGAAGACACATTACCCCATTCGCTACCCCCCAATTCTACGTCTACACGATGCATACATTGTTCAATTATTATACCTTAACAGAACATCCCCTTGGGGTGAATATGCAATTTTCATCACCCAACATATTGTATATATGTATGCTTCCCCATATTTTACTTTAAAATCGTTCATCCAAACGAAATTGATTCATTTTATAACCTTCAAATTATTTTCAAAACTTATTTTACGCACGTAATCCGAGTCTGACGTTTCAAAAGTCTAATGGAATATTCATATATTGGATTTTCATGTAACCTATTATTTATGCAACTTAAACATCAATTTTCTATGAAAAATAATAAAATTTTATTATTTGATATTTTCCTAGCAAATAAATATATTCTTCTTTTTCCTCATTCACTAATATAGTTTTCTGTTCATAACTTCAAAAGTGCAGAAAACAAACAAAATATTTAAACATATGCATAAACTTTAACAACTTCCATACTTTTTTTTGCAGTATAAGTATAAAATTTTTATAGTTTTTATTATCATGAATGCATCGCTCATAAACTTGAGTTATATAACTTATTTTATTTATAAACCTGCATACAGAAGTTTTATTGCTACAGTAAAAAAACAATTTTTCCACAGTTGTTATTATATAAACAATCATTTGTTTTATTTCCTCTTGGCTAATGTGTGTTTGTTTTAGTGGTTGTGTTTGATTACCTCATTCATTTAGCAAAAATAAGTTTCATAATCGTCCATGATAATACACAGGCATATGTGTTTTCATTTTCTTATACATTGCTATTGCTTGCTGTTTTTTGGAATGAGACAAACACCATTTTGTGTTATTTCTAATGAAAAACTTACTGAATGTGACTGGTTTATCCTCTCTTTTTTCTGAATTATATTTCAACATATACAAACGACCGTTTCACGCCCGGTCAATACTCCACAAAGTTTACAAATCCACACTGGTTTGGTACATTCGTACGCACGGCACGTTTTTAATTGCCATTACTCTTGATTTCCAGGTACCCCTCCCGCCCAACGTGTCCAGTTTATCCTGGGCGAAGACGTAGACGATGGCACCCATGAATCGCACCCGCTCTTCTCCGAAATGGAAGAACTGGTTAAGGAGGGTGACGAGATGGAATGGAAGGAAACAGCACGATGGATCAAGTTCGAAGAGGACGTCGAGGAGGGTGGCAACAGATGGTCTAAACCCCATGTAGCTACGCTGTCGTTGCACTCGTTATTCGAACTACGAAGTCTTCTGCTCAATGGCACGGTTATCCTCGATATGGAAGCGTCATCGTTGGAACAGATCGCTGATCTCGTCCTCGACAATATGGTGAATGCTGGTTCGTTAGCACTTGACGCCAAGGATAGAGTTAGGGATGCCCTGCTCAGACGACATCGACATCAGCACGAACGTCGCAAGGAAAACAATGTGTCACGGTTGCCAATTATCAGATCCCTGGCGGAGATTGGTCGAAATCATTCGTCCTCTAAAAGTAAGTAATGATGATTCTGTTAATATTTTCCGTTTGTGCAAATACGTGAGACGTACGGTCTAACGGAAATTGTCGATAATTTCGTCGCATGCGAATGTTTACCGTGTGTGTTTGTGTAATGATCTCCGTATGGATTTTTAATCGGCGCTATCAACACGACGAACGGGAAAACATTATCGGGTTGATTCCGAAAGTAATTTGCGTGTAATTTACAATATCGCCTAGAAATATCGCACGTTATTTAACGGATTATCCTTTTAAAGTGGCATTAGAAATGTTTTATGTATACATAGAGCTAATTTTGTGCAATGATAATTAAAAATTTAACTTAAAAATACAACAAAAATCTGAGGATGGATAGAACACGACGTTATTGTACTATAAAATAAAAGAAATTAATTTTTACAGTCAACTATTAAAATATTTAGAAATGACACCAGCTAACAAATTTATTTATTTGATTTGTTAATTATAAATAACATATAACGCAACATTAGATAAGGGGGCCATGAAACTTGGGTAATATATTAATTTACCCAACGGACATATCCTTGTCCTTTTTTCAACACACACATATAAACAACAAAAACACATCACATACCATCCATAAGTATATATATGGTATATGCGTATGTTATAAACAATGTTATAATTATTATCATCATCAGGTTTATAAATAAATCCAGCCATCCGGACGATTAATGTCTATGGATTTCTGTGTCACGAACATTTTTAACGCTTGACGTTTCATTACAAAGCATTCTATTGTATGTACATATATAGATAGATATGCATGTACATCGATGACAAGTATGCAACATCATATGATCATATCTTCATAACTGTTGGTTGGTTTAAGTTTACTAATTTAGCACGCGCAACAGCAATATTGCACTGCAATAAACTTTGTTGCAATAATCTTGCAGCAACTGGGTTGCACATTTGCACATAGCTTAAAGTATTGTTTGATCTTGACTTTCAAATAATCATAGATATTTTACAGATGGATTGAGTGTTAATGTAAAACTAGAGCAAGATATTTTGTGTAGTGTAATATGTATATTATTTGAAAGACTCGGGATCAACATTTGCATAACTGGTAATATATGTAAGTGTCTCAAAAGTAATTTAGAATTACATTTATTATTATAATTAGTTTATTTTTGAAACATCTACACAGCTACCAATATTTCTGGTAGATTATGGAATAATCCAAGTTTTAATATAAAATTTATAATAAAAGTGTAAAATGACATGTATTATACATCAATTTTTTACTTAAAAATAATTACATCATTATAAAGCTATTAAAAACATTTTACACGTTTATTATCAATCTTTTCCTTGCCATTAACAAGGGAACAACATCGCATGACAGTTTTTACATTTATATAATTCATTAGTTTTAAGTTATTTTATAATAATTAGCCTATACATATTATTGTATTATATTTTCATGGTTTTTTTAGCTGAAACCACCACTTATCAACATCCTCATAACCTCATTTTCATTTTATTTTATTTCAGTCTTTTGTTTCTATTAGTCTAACTCTTGTTTATTATTTTCGTTCTTTTCTGTTCTTCCGTTGTTGTTTTTTTTCGTTTCTTTTTGGTTTCTCTTCACTTACAGAAAGTGGATGTGTGAGTGGTATGCATGCCTTGTTATGCGCAGACTTACAGCGGAAACGCGTCGATTCTGTGGTGAGTCTGAAACCAATTCCGCAGGGCCTGATCACCAATTCTGACAAGGAACCACAACAAACCGTTACCCGTACTATAGACGAGCATGGTCACTATATGCCAATACCAGGTCAGCGAACACAACACATCAAACATATACACACTATACACCTACACCTACAGCAATGTCATATATATTTAACTGGCTTTTGGCGACACTAACAGCGGATGAAAGTTCAATTTAAATCCCGAATCAAATAGCGAAACATGAAACTGTGTTGCTTAACTGTTCACATAACATTAATACTACTAGACAAACACAATATTATTCGTGTATGATTTGTGGATTTAAATTGAACCGACGTCGTAGAACTCAGCTTGACAGCTATGAAACTGTAATGCACATGCGCAGAAAATAATATAGTGCATACATACATATAAAATACTGTCTGTCAGATTCATACATTCTCTCTCGCTGTATAAACGTATATTACAAAATATTTATCGTTGAGTATGTTGAAATATATTTCTTTGTACTGTATAAACTGTATTTCTGAAATTATAGCAGCAATATTTCCGCTGCTGCAGACATAATGTATGTATGTACTGTTTGTGTAGGTGTAACGCTTAGCGCGCAACCATTCTAACCTAACATGTACTGTATACTTGTCGAGTTAGGAACATAGGTATGTTTATACAAATAGTAAAAGCTTCGCCTGCAAGGAGAATCTTCGTAGAATTGTATGTATATACGTGAGTGTACTCTGTGTATTAACTGAATGTAGTTGCTGTCAATAATTCGTGATACTTTGTTCTTGATTCTTGAACTCTATTTCAAAATCGTTAAATACACTGCAAGTGTGTCATAATGATTATTTTTAATTTAAATGTTGTAATAATTGACAGTTGCTAAATCATTATAAGCTTGTTAACCTAGCTTTTGTGAAGTAAAAATATAAGTATTATTAAGTGCATATGTAAAACTATGAAGTACTAACCTGCAATCAGATATTAATCCTCATCTAACAAACATGTGTCAAGAAAATAAGCAGGTTAATATTCGATATTAAGGGTTGCCTTGTTATATCATCACTTATGCCACTGAAATGTCAGATATGTTAAATAATATTAAATACTCCACTGCACACAATACATTACTTTGCCGCTACAGATGTATCACGTTGATCCAATAATCAGGATTCATGCCACACCTCGCGTGTAGCTAAATCCTGTTACAGCGGATGTTTTTACAATGGCTAATACAACGTGTATTTCAATCTGCCAACAACCCCAACCCCCATTATCTCATCACTGTTTCATGACAGACTATGATTCTTCTTATTAATAATTTCAACATTGTACTTATATTTTTTCATCGAATATAATAAATATAAAAAGTGCGTAAAAATATCTGAAGTGTCACTTGTTCTAAAAACAAGAAGAAGGAGAAGAAGAAGTTTCAAGTACACTGTTTATACTCCACAACACTAATAGGGCAAATGTCAAAGTTCTTTAATTAAAAGAAATTTTCAAATTACAGGAAAAACCTTGTTGGTACACTGTAAACTAAGTCCTTCCTACACTGTTATACTAAAAAGTTTTTCATACGCGACATTATTAACAACTCACAAGGAACACTGTAAAGTTTACAGTGTAAATTATTTCCGACACTGTTATGAATAATATAGAAGTTTACATGATGAAATTAATTGTTGTTGTATTATGAATTAGGCGAGCCCGTAACCACTGTGATTAGTTTAACCACTTGGTTAACGATGAAGCCACGAACTAAAGGTTTGCAGTTCTGTATGTCTCTCTTTCTCTCTCTCTCTCTGTGATGTTCTTTTTTATTATTCATTCCTCTTTTTATCAATCAATTTATCGTCCGCTATTCTGTCAAGTAGCACAACCTGTTACTTTTCCAACAAATGTTTTTTTCTGTGCGTTGCCTGATAAATTGCTGTTTTTTTATTACCACGCGATTACACAGTTTTCAATTCACTGATTGATTCGTTTAATTATTGTTTTTCTCGCGTTTCAAATGTTAGTTATATCACTAGTAATCCGTTTAATAAATTCACCATGTGCAATGTATATTTTTCAAAATTAAATCTAAATTTCATTTTACGAATTTATAATTTCATTATTCGTAGAACAGCTTCGAAACAAATTTTTAGAATATTTTTATTGTTCTAGACAAAATAAAAGTGTTTACATTATAATAATCTATATTTTTAGTATTTACCAAAATATAAATATTTATTATCTTCTTTATCTCGTCGATTTGGTATTGCGCCAAAAATATTTCAGGTCTGATTTCCGCATATTTACTTCAACGTATGTCGTTGATTGTTAATACAGAGGTGTAAGTTTAGTTGCCTGTACAGCAGGCGCACATCATTTAGTTAGAGTATTGTGTTAATCCATTGACGTAATTATATTGCTCTTTGATCAAGCGTTAACGTGATCAGACTACAGTAAAGCTTGTATTATACAGAGTTAATGTGATTTGACATTTTAATTATTATACCGTCATTATTATGTAAATCGCGAGTGTTCACACGAAATCAACATACAATAAACATTCGATACGTTAATAGACCCAAATGCATAAATTAATAAATAATAAATCCGCATGATTTATTATTTGTAAATACATTATAAAAGTTGTATTTAATACAAACTTATGACAGATTTAAAGGTAATATTGCTAATATTTCTTTAAGTTACTGTTTTTAATCGTGGTTTCCCCAAACACTCCTCGTTAATTGAGATCGACTTTGTTTTATTTGCATAATTAAAATCTGTTCTGTCTTAAATAACAATACTGATTATGTTCAAGATAATGTTTTATGGGTAAATAATTATTATACCAATCCTTATCTCCAGAACAGCCGTCTTAAATGTGATTAAATCTTTCTATGTTATTCAATCATCAAGATACGCTACGTACTTGTTTAAAACTACCCTTTGTTTTTTGATGTTAATCAAGCGATATTTTTCCTCTTGTGTCCACACAGCACTGTATATACAGATCACGTCACATCGCTACAAAGTCAGCACTCAAACTTCTGCTCAACTGTACCAATTTATATATCTATATGTGTGTGTGTGTATTTGCTACGGCCATTCCATGGCCATCCCCTCTCTATGTAATCACATGTTATGCTTACAGTGGAAGAACATAACCCAACACATTTGGCGACCGCCCCGCCATCTTACAACGCCATCGGCAAACCGCCGGACTACGGACGATTTCTCAACGTACCCGGCTCCGGTAATCGTCACCGCTTGCTTGATGTTGTTGTCCGATACTGTTTTATTGTTGTCCTGGTTTTTATTCTTTTGTCTTGGTTATTTTCTTTGGCGTTCTGCAGTTTGTTGGCAGAGATATTTGTCTTTATTTTGCATCCGTTATTCAATTAGCCAAATATATATGTTGTATGATTGCTGTGACGTCAAATAATATTCAACTCCACGTCAAATCAAATTGACAACAGGAAGTTGTATTTGCGTGAATTCAATTCAATCAGATTCAAAAATAAACAATTTCGATCGTAAATTAGTTTACAGCGATATCGACCAATTTTTGTTGTGTTTAATTGAAGCCAATTCAAGCGGAAAAATTCCTTGAATACACCACCACCACCACCACCACCCTCTGAATGCCTGAATTAACTAATATTTCATTACGGCGCCGTGATCCGTGAAATTTAATGGTTCGTTGCGAGCTAGAGGTTGAGGGTTAACACTTGAAACTAAAAGTTTATCAGGAAAAACATTCTGTTATGTTCAACAGCCCATAATAAAACAGAGGCGCATACTTGGGAAATTTATTTTAGATCAACTTACTACATAGTCTCTAGTGTTTTTCAATCGATAAAAAGTGTAAAGTCATCGTATCCTTCATATTGGTAACACTGACAATTATGAATACATTTCGTTTCACAACATATAATGTGAATATCGTCACTTAACCTATAAAAGAACTGTCACTTGACAACCCACTTCAAACAAGGCAATCTCCTCCCATTTCTATTAAACCTGACACGGTATAAAACCTTTAAAGGAGATGTCAATACTACCCTGCCTGACATTCTGCCGGCTACCAGTAGGGGGTTCGTAAGGTCGTTACATTTGCTACTACTACGTTCCATGTTCGAATCACAAGATTTCTCGCATTCGCTGAGCTCGTTTGCACAAACGACTGCAAATGTTGACTGCGCGACGCTTAGCTCTTCAACGAAGCGTGAAAACCACGGAAACCCCCGCGTCAATAACAGTCGTACGAAATGTCACACAAACACATTGAGTGTTGACCTTTCTCGGTTGATACCCGGCCTCCTCCTTGTAGAGTTAAAACATTAGCCATTTGTCATTTGCTAAAATCTGTTTCAGCTATAAAGAGTATCTTTATCAAGCAGATTTGGCAATTACATTGTAAAGAATATGTTTCGCTCTCCAGAACAATATTTGTTATTTGCTGTAAGCTTGTTGTTCTAAATTATTTTTCGTATATTGTTTTGTTTTCTGTAATTAGTTATGTGTGATATTTAATCCAAGCTTGTTCGTTGAATTATTTGTGTTTTATTTTACAGCTAATTCTGATGAATCAGTGTAGTTTGCTAACAAGTTCTTTGTTGTTGATTTACAGAATTCCCAGAATCGCATGACAAATGCATACACGTTACTCTATAAGCATGTTAAATTTACAACGCCACATTTGATGATATAATTACCGTACATAATAGATTTTCATCTGAATTTCATTCTGAAATTTAATCAACTAGTTTCACTGTAACTGTATTTCATGAAACCGTATGAAAACGTACGTTCACTTTAATATTTCATGTTTTAATTAAATTACTTTCAAAACAGCAATTACATGGCTTTAAATGTGATGTTATATTCATTTCAAAAGGGAGTTTTACATCTGTTAAAACGTAATTACAAGTATTCAATGTGAAATACACGATTTTTGTTTTGTTCAACACGTTCTGGCGTTAAATTTCGTGAATTTTAATCTCTTAATTATGTTGCACAGTTTCGTAGAAAAATTAATCGTTTCTCTGAACACAATTATATTAATTTTTTGTGGCTCATTCGATCATGAAAAAGCGTTAGTTTGGTTCAATATTGTTTTATTCCATTTTACAGGCAGCGACAAAACACAAGACAGTCTAACAAAGAGCCCCAGTAATATTTCGATAAACCGCAACCATAGTGCTGGCGACTTGATAGGCGATTACCATAGATCCAATTTGCATTTTATGCGTAAAATACCTCAAGGAGCGGAAGCTTCTAATATTCTAGTCGGCGAGCTGGATTTCCTCGAAAAACCCGTGTCCGCCTTTATACGTCTCAGTTCGGCAGCCATCATGGGCAACTTGACCGAAGTGCCAGTGCCCACTAGATTCATCTTTGTTCTCCTCGGGCCCATCGGCGGCATCGCGGGTTTCCACGAAATCGGCCGAGCCATGGCTACATTGATGTCCGATGAAGTATTCCACGAAGTGGCGTACAAAGCACGTAATCGGGTACATCTGTTGGCGGGCGTCGATGAATTCCTGGACGCTGTAACCGTTCTCCCACCTGGGGAATGGGACCCCACGATCAGAATAGAACCGCCTGCAATCATCCCAACCCAGGACACGCGGAAACGGCCACCAGAAAAACCCAAAGACGAACTGCCCGAGGAGGAGGAAGAACAAAAATTAAGAGAAGAGTCTGGTCTGTCGCGAAGTGGTAGACTTTTCGGAGGACTCATTAACGACCTGAAACGTAAAACTCCATTTTACTGGTCCGATTTCAAAGATGCGTTTGCTTTACAATGTGTCGCCTCCTGGATTTTCCTGTACTTTGCTTGTCTTTCACCAATCATCACATTCGGAGGTCTACTGTCCGAGGCAACGGGTAAACATATGGCAGCTATGGAATCACTAGTCTCCGGATTCGTGTGCGGACTGGGCTACGGATTCTTCTCGGGGCAACCGCTGACAATATTAGGATCGACCGGCCCTGTACTAGTGTTTGAAACTATTGTGTACGAGTTTTGTAAACAGGTTGAATGGGATTACATGTCTTTCCGGTTCTGGATAGGTGCGTGGATTGCTTTGATCCTGTTGATACTCGTTGCGGTGGATGCAAGCGCGCTGGTCTGTTACATCACCAGGTTTACCGAGGAAAATTTCGCTTGTCTCATTGCTTTTATCTTCATTTACAAGGTACTTAATCGTTCCGCTTTCAGGTCTTTTCTAAGACTAGCAAAGAAAGAATTAGGTTTTATAGTGTTTTTTCGTTCTGCAGGCCGTTGAAAATGTACTATCCATTGGCAAGAAGTATCCTATCAATACAACTGGTTTAACGAACTTGAGTTACGATTGTATGTGTTCTCCGCCTATGAGTGATCCCTACAGTAATATTAGTTGGACGACACTGGATAAAGAGGCGTGTCTTGTAAGTTGTTACATCCATCCGAAAGCCCAGTTGATTATATTTTCTATTTTCTGTTGTTCTCGTTCTGTTACAGTTAAACAACGGAACTCTAGTAGGCGATGGTTGTTTCACTCCACATTATGTTCCTGATGTGTTCCTTATGTCACTGGTCCTGTTTTTGGGAACTTTTATTCTGTCTGTCATCCTTAAAGATTTCAAGAATTCATTGTTTTTCCCATCAAATGTAAGGGTTATTAATTAAAACAGTGATACTTCAGAGCTCAGAGTAATAGATGTTTTATTAATAAATTTGAATGGTTTAATAGGTACGTCAAGTGGTCAGTGACTTTGCAGTCATCATCGCTATCCTGTCCATGACCATCTTGGACCTTTTCTCCGGCATCAGAACGCCAAAGTTGGAAGTACCAGAAGAATTTAAACCCACCTTGGCGACCCGCGGCTGGATAATTCCTCCGTTCAATGGAAACCCAGTGTACACTGCCCTATTGGCAGCCCTGCCTGCACTCCTCGGCACCATCCTGATCTTCATGGACCAGCAGATCACCTCCGTCATCATCAACCGCAAAGAGAATAAACTGAAGAAAGGTTGCGGATATCACTTGGATTTGTTCGTGTTGGCAATTCTTATTATGATCTGTTCGCTCATGGGATTGCCGTGGTTCGTGGCGGCTACAGTGTTGTCCATCAATCATGTGAATTCACTGAAAGTCGAGTCAGAATGTGCTGCACCGGGCGAGAAACCACAATTCCTGGGCGTACGCGAGCAACGTGTCACTCACATTCTAATCTTCCTCACCATCGGATTGTCCGTTTTCCTGACTCCCGTGCTCAAATACATTCCTATGCCAGTGTTGTTCGGTGTGTTCTTGTACATGGGCGTCGCGTCACTCAAGGGGCTGCAGTTCTTCGACCGAATACTGATTATGTTTATGCCGAACAAGTACCAGCCCGACTACATGTTTTTGAGACAGGTATGTTTGCACTAATTTTATTGCATGCCGCGTTAATACGCTCGTTGTTTAAAAGCTTAAAATCGATCTGTCTGTCACGACGCGAAATTATATTACCGTCGATATGAATTACGATGTATTCTAGAAACTTTCATAGTTCGAAATACTTTTTGCTATCCGACGCTTTTGTGATGCTAAACTCTGATCTAAATTATTGAAAAGTTGATTGGAAAAGTTATATCGTTAGAGTAGAATATTAAAAGTCAAACCGTCTGATAAAGTAGAATTTCTAATGGCCGATTATATAACTAAATTGGATAATGTTAAACATTATTTTTGAATAATATCCTTCGGTTGTTTATAAAATAATAGAGTATTCTGAATTATTCTTCCAATTTCCGTAATAATTCTTCGAAGAGTCCATTAAACCAGGAACGCTGAAGGAAATCTTGTTATTTCAAAGTTTATCCGCTCACGCAGACTTTGATATTTTTTCACAAAAGCCTCCACGGAGAAACTCTCTCATGCAGCACAAAATCTTCTCGTGGCAACACTTTATGCGCGAGCAAGAGGACGATAGAATATACTCTTTGTCACATTGTCCCCAGTGCTGCTGATGCTCGAATATATCAGCTTCATCGGTTCAGATGACGTCAATTGACAATCGATAATGAAACGGCTATGAGCCGTAAGTGAATCACATTAAAACTATGTGCCGCTCACAGATTTCACTGGGGACACCAACAGAATCACGCACTATTCCCCAACACTCACTGTCCATACACAGAGGCTATTCAATACATGTCCTCTGTTATTTATTTTATTTAACAAACGTTCGAAATCATAAATTGCACATTGTAACACAGAAATATTACACTGCGTAACAACTTATTTCAATTTCAAAGCATTTTTATTTTCCTTATCCGAAATATGGCCATAATCTCAACAACCGAGATCTGCACTCACAAATAAAACTGAAACCATACTTTCAGTCACCTTGAACCAAATAGGTAAAAAGTTATTTTTCATTTATCTCGACGCGCCTCCACCAGAAATGTTCTTTTGGTGGAGGCGCGTCAAAGATATAGATTGTTTTGCGCTACTTTTTTATTACGGAGTCGAGGGCATTGAAACTTTGCATATAATGTAAATTAAGTATTTTCTCATTAAAAATGCAGTAAAAATTTAGCTAGCAGCAATCGTTAGCGAGATGGCGTGTATATTTTATCGTCTATGTTCTACAGATATGTACTAAATGTTTTCTGTTCGTTTTGTTGTATAGGTTCCCATTAAACGTGTCCACATGTTCACACTGATCCAACTGGCATGTCTCATCTGTTTGTGGGTGATCAAATCGTTCAGCAGCACTTCTATTCTGTTCCCGCTGATGTTGGTCGTGATGATTGGCATCAGGAAATCGTTGGACTTTGCATTCACACGTCGAGAGATGAAAATCCTGGATGATATAATGCCAGAGATTACCAGACGTTCCGCAGCCGATGATATGAACAAACTGGAGGATCCTGAGGTGGGCTGGGGCACACGGCTTATTAAATCTTGTCTCGGCCGGAAATAACACGAGTAATTGGGGCTTGTAACTGCTTCTTAAAACATTTATCCACACTATAACACTTGCACATTGTAGCTAAAACAAATTATTTTTACACTAACAGCAACAGCATGTAAGGTTATTGCTTATTCTAACACAGCTGTCACTTGTGTCAAATATAACCTCTAAATCTAACTGTCAAACAGTTACGTTTATATTCCACTTGCACATTTAATCACTACTAAACGGAACGCATTTGATTAATTTTTCAATTAAAATAACGACCCTTCTCCGTTTTACCGTTTCGTGCCGCAAATTACGGAGATTGAATCAGGTGTATCGATTTTATAATTGACATGTATAATCAGATTGCTCACAATAATTGAATGAATCCGATTTATTTACATGGTCCCGCGAGTAAAATTATCGACGACCACCACGCCTGGTCCTCGCACCGTCTAAATCTATTAATTACTTTAAGTGAATTACACGTAAATATTGTAAAGTTAAATTCTGAAGCACAAGCCCTAATTACACTGGAACATTATACTTATACATCAGAAAATATGTTGGCAACACTGGCTGTCAATATGTCAATTTCACCATTTTACAATAATCCAAAACAATTAATTCTGTGCCACGAATAACGTTTTGTACATATATTATACATTACATAGTATTCATACTCGTATATACGTATATACATTCCAATATATAGGATATATACAGGGTGGTTCTACTGATATGGCTAGATAGTGGTTTTGAAACAAACATTTGTTTCTTCTAGTACTATTATTATATTCAGTCGTATTGTTAGAATGAACCCTGTAAGTGATAACCATTTGTACAATGTATTCAACTAGCCGAATTTTAACCTAACAAATTGATGAACGCACATTAATTAAAAGAGAATTAGTTGTTAATTGTTAATGATATTAGCAGAATTATTTTTAACTTATTTATTTAGTGTTTACTAATATTATATTTTAATTTTTATAAATACTGTTTC
>JAGJTL010000183.1:4116132-4150412 GCA_022063505.1 Calosoma granatense | reverse complement strand
ATTTTATGTTAAGTGATTTTTAATAAATTTTAACCATAATTTTATGTAGTATATTTAGTGTAATATTGTTGTTGATTATATTTTTAATTAGTGTGCTATATATTATAGATATATAAATTAGTAGATACATACATACATACATACTACATGCAATATGGAATTGACTTTTGACGAAACATACACACACGAAACAAAGAGTATTATTTGTAGGTATTTTAAAACATTTACATTATTTGTGATTGTATTCCTGTAATATCTGTGCATTATTAGGTATTAATTTTTAAACAATATATATACATACATATTTAATTACTAATTCGATTTGATTTATTTTATTTTATTAAAAAACACTTGCTTTTCCTGCTTGATAAACGCACCAAATATTCCGAAATATCCAAAGTTCTTGTGTTTTTTTTTTGTTTTTGTTTGTTAATGAATTTATTGAATAATTTGACAACATTTAAATGCAAAGTAAGTATTTTTTTGGTCTTTTTTAAACATCTGTATCAGGCAGGGAAAGTGAATAAACAAAAGAATTAAACATTTACGGAATTATTGACACTTTATTATGATTTATTATTATTATACAGTGTATACGTACAATCATAAAATATAATTAGCTGTCATTATGTCATTTATTCACTTACCTTGCCGTAGAGCATACTTGAATTTTCAACACATTTTTATCACATTACTAAATACATCTAATAAATAAATAACTCCTGCATTATAGTATTGTACACGTTTATTAAAAGAAATGTCATTGTTTGTTTAGATCACACCGAAGAAAGAAATAGGTTACGCCTCTAGCGGTAACATTCAGATACCACTGGCCAATGGAAACATCATGAAAATACCACTAACCTCGATAAACATCTCGGAAGAAGTAAACAAGACCGGTATATGGAAACAGGTTAACGCAAACGGGAACGAAAAGAAGAAAAGTCCGAATAATAACATGTAAATATCGTAAATTCTATGTAAATTGTATGTATTTCAACTGTATATGTGATTTCTTCTTCCTCTTTAGATCCAAGTTAAAGAAAATCACAAACAATAAGAAAGAAGAGAAGAAAACTGATGATAAACGGCTATCAACGATGACCGAAGAAGAAGAAGACGAGGGCCTAACAATCAAGGTGACGAACTCTACACGTTTCTAGAATTACTTGCCAAATTATTGCCACATCACAACGCTAACCTGGCACATAATATAAATATATGTTACACCTCACTTAGCTCT
Organism: Calosoma granatense; assembly: GCA_022063505.1. NCBI lineage: Eukaryota > Metazoa > Arthropoda > Insecta > Coleoptera > Carabidae > Calosoma > Calosoma granatense. The sequence continues at coordinate 4,149,169 of JAGJTL010000183.1, read as the reverse complement.
GAAACCCCACCCACCCCCTCTGTAAGTAGTAGTGGAGTTCTGATTGCATTGCGCATGCGTTATATATGTTCTCCTGCTTGTCAGTGTTTTAGAGGTTATGTTACACACACATTGATGTTAATGGAACTGTCAGTTTAATAAGAATAACGTGAACATTCGATGTAGAATTGACAAAAGTAACTGCATGTTAAATGGTGTTTAATAAACTTGAAACTTAGCTAATGTTTGTTAATTTTAAAGAAAACATGCTTGTGTTTTTTGTAGAAGTAGAAATAGTTATTGATGTATTTACTTTATTCATCAACAGCTCCAGCACGTGTTTGTATAATATTCTCGTAAGCATATATTTAAAAGAATAATTTACTGTTATATGTAGATGTTATGAAAACATCTCATATGTTCGAATCATCAGTAATCTCTGATGCCGACTATTCCCATAAGATTACAAGTTTGAATAATGATTTCGGACAATTGAGATGTACTCCTTGTTTATTGTTGGAGAATGTTGTTAGATGGATAGTAAACATTACAAACTCTTACCAGTTGACAGTATAACGTGTGTGCTTTGCAGTGCGAACCGAAAGATTACTGGTCTGCTAGTAAAAAGGATAAAGATGACAGCTCTGAAGAGACAACTGTTTAGTTAGATAAAAGAACGAAAGAGAGAGAGAGAGAGAGCGCGCGCAAGATACGGGAATAAAATCTAAGTAACGTGTATTACTTTGTGAGGCTGTGCATGAAATACCAAGTAGTATATTATTAATTTAATCTTAATTGTTGTTTAGGTATAATCATTTGTATAAAGCTATAAGATATATGTGTGTGTATGTGTTGTACATTTAGTTTTAAAACATATTTTTAGTAAGAATCGAAGCGATGCGACGTTATTATCACAACGGACATACGGATGAAGTTGTTAAGGAATTTTATCTATTACGAGCGGATGAATGTTTTAAACTTTTTAATTTAACACGTATTTTAGAATAGTGCAAAGGTCAATTGACAATGTCAAATTGTTTTTATTATGTTTTAAATTATTTTTTAAATATGTCTGCAGCTTATTCCATAAGTATTGTTGTTTTTTCTCAACATTATAAATAATTAGTTTAATGTCAAATTATGTATGCAACATTACTTATTGGATTGGTTAGGTTTTATAAACTTCCCAAAATGTGACCAAATTTGACCATCAGTTGACCAACATACTAACCAAAGCACAACTCTGGGTTCTGAATGAACTTTCTAGCGAGTAAATCAATTATTATCTCGTCAAATATTAATCGTCTATCAATCGATAAAAACATATAATCATCTCTTGAACATTAGTTCATTTTATACCACCCCCTGAACACGTTACCATTTTGTAGTTTCAAATACTCTAATAAATCAATTAAACCAATTATTATTTTAACATTAAATACCAATTTTAGTAATAGATAAAATAGTTTCATATATGTATATCTTTGTATAGTTTGAACCTCACTTCCCCTCAAAATATTGTGACTACCTCAATTTTTAAATTCTTTAACACTTTGACTGCCGCGGCCGATGTTCGTAAAGGGAAAACCCACTATAGTGGTGTGTATACAAATGTATACACACGGCAGTCAAAGTGTTAAACCATTATTTTCAACATATTTACCAATATTAGTTTGCCTTAACTATAAGAAACCCTTAACAATCAATGTATATGGCATTTAACTGATCTAATCTAATGATATAACATACGAACTGGCTATAAACAAAACAGTTTATTTGAACTTCAGTTAGAATTGGATATTTCGAATAACATTTAATAAAAAAAACGTATATTCACTTTGTCATTGTGGCTCATGTAATTTGTGAAAGCTTAAACAATTTTATTATAAAATATTTCTTACTTAAATTAAATTATAAATGAAACAAAAAAAATAATATTTAATCATATGTCTTTTTGGCAAAGAAGAAGAAAAATTTAACAAGAACGGAAACAGTTTTTCTCAGAAAAAAAAAGGTCTGATTGGGTGCCACATTTTTTAATCCGTAGAAAAATCTAAAAAATTAACTTTATAGTAATCAAGAGACTGCATATTTTGGTACAGACACTAATTATAACCTAAAACAAAAAAGTCGACATATTTTTTAGTATTTTGAAAAGATCTTGCCACCACATTTAAAATAAAGCCAGGTCTAAAAATTCAATTAAAAATGTGGTATTATTTTATATGTAAATATATAATAATATATAATGATCCGAAGTCAGTAGTGCTAAACTACAATACATGTTACCAGTGGGAATTAGAACTAATGTTACAAAGTGCTACGGAATTCGGTTCATTGTTTTCAAACTTTATGTGTAAAAACTCTAATACATATAAGTGGATATATTACTTAACTAACTAGCGAATAAACCATTGGCTTCGATGCTGTAATTATTCCTACATGCGTACATAACATAATATATTATTATTTGAATTGATGAAATTCTGGTTTTTTGATCATTTATCCAGTATATATACATATGACTGAACATTTTGTATTAGGCTACACATTTAGGTTGTAAGTACTGTGTGCTTATTTCTAAATAGAGAATAAATACTTACCATATGACATAACCTGAATCATTCAATACTCACCTAATCACATTACCTGAGCAAAATAAATAATCAGATTGTTAGGTTAAGAAAGAGACAACACACATTATTATTCTGGATATTTATAAGTATAATAAAATACATAAATAATAAGTGCATTACATTTATTCAACATATTATATAAACACACAATTTATTCAGTTATAGAATAGTTATAAGATCAGCAGATAAAACATCATGGCGTCGAATTACCACTGGTTTAGGAAACTTTTCTCCAGCGATGGGAATACTTCTAATGGGAAATTCATTCTGAAAAGTGACATATACAATGAATTTATCTCTCGTTTATATTAAATGTTACGACTTACTCTTTGAATCCGGCTGCTATTTCTTCTGTTTTAGCCGGATGACACACGATAGTGGTTCTAGTTTTCGTTGGTTCGAACAGTTGAGAAACGTATTTCTCACCGACACGATTGAGATCAGCTTCAGTGACTTTGCCAATGTATGACACGAGCCATCTATTGACAAAGTAATGAACTAAGTTACTACTGATACTACACATTGTATTATTTAACAAACGGTACCTGTTATAAGAGTAATCCACTTTCTTAAAGTACGACACCAGACTCTGTTCGACCACGTGGCCAATGGTTTTCTCATTTTCGATAATTTCAAAGATCAACGAGCTCTTGGCTGACTCCAGCAATGTTTGATCCCATGTACCACTGGTCACCTGTTTGGTGACGATGTCCTGGGCTTCCTTGAACGCTGCCACCACATTCGTTGCACGTGAGAACATCAGATAGAGCAGGCCCTCGTTAGCTTTCAGGCAAATGTTGTAACCGTAGGTGAGACCCTTACCACGCACTTGTTTCCATAACGGTCCCTGCAAACATACCATTCACAGAATTTAGATAAATAAATGTCCTAATATATTGCAATACGTAGAATTCCCAATAATACAAAAATGTATCACAGCGTCTGATATGTAGAATTCCCAATACCAAAACGTATCACTGCATCTAAATATGTATAATTCCCAATAATATCAAAATGTATCACTACGTCTAATTATGTAAAATTCCCAATAATACCAAAACGTATCACTGTGTCTAATTAACAATAGACACATTGTTAATAAATCAATATTTAAAAAAAAAACGGATTCTCAGTAGAATAATAGTTTACTAAATGAGAAATTGTCAAGACATTAAGTGAAAAATTTTCAAATCAAGAAAACAAATTCCCAATAGATCACTATAAGAAAACATCCCACTGCACAAGAATTGAATGCTAAATTGCTAGTAGATCACTAGATGTTAAAAATTGCAAGTAAATATATCTAATTCCCAGTAGATCCACTGTTCACTAAATCAATTCCCATTAGATCAACTGTTCACTAAGTCAATTCCCACTAGATCTACATACATACCTCCAACTGTGTAATGTACTGTAGGTAAATCATAAGTGCCGGTACGTCTGGATCATCGTAGGTACTTATACTCGGCGTTACATGGTACAAGAATGACGATTCTATACATCCCATACCGACAACACAGTTCTTCGCTTCACTTTGGCTCATAATAAGTTCAGAATCGGGTGTAACATTCAAACTACAAGAGGAACAATTGTCACATCTGTTGTAAAAATGGATTATGTTCGATTTGAACTTACCGCGTTCTAGCTTTACTCATATCCGGTGGTAATAAACCTTCTAGTGCTTCGCCTGAGTGATCGGAAATATGATTGGTATTCGCCGCCATGTACAACACCATATTACACGGGTCTGTAATGATCTTCCGTAACTTTTCAATATTTTCCAGCACTTCTTTCGGTTTAGTCTTTAGATTTTCGAGCAGATCTGTCAGGAATTTCTGTTGACGTAACATGCTGTTGTTGTATTGGTTACTGTCTGCAAATACACCGCAGTATTAATCAATGTTAAGTAATACAGATATACCTTTATATTTTACCTTTAATATAACACAGGCCTTTCATCAAATCAGCTGCAACTTTATTACCCTTGCGTTTGATTTGCGAGACATCGTTGGCCATTTTCGTTGCAATGATTTGTAACCGTTCTACCGTGAACTGAGTTTGGTACAATAGTTCACGTAACCAGTCGATACCGCGTTTGTATTTGGCTTCTTCTACTTGTAGCATGATGGACACGGTATGTGCGTATGGACCGCAAGAGAATCGGCCAGAATTACCCAGGCCAATATGGTTACGTGTAGCGACAGTGTCAGATTCTAGTTCGGATACAATGTCTTCGTACGAGACAACAGTGTTGCCACGTTTCACTGGTGATTCGAAGAAAGCTTCAAGGAGCAGAGGTAGATACAAACGCAGTTCCAGGGGTACTTTACTTGTATCCATCAGTACAAACATCTAATTGAAACAAATACATAAATATCTAGAACGACAGCATCAAACTTTGAAGCAAACCACCAAACAAAAACTACGTTTACTTAACTGTTTCCATCAAGAACACTAATGTTACTAGACAATATTTTCAATATTGTTCGTTTTAAACTACCACGAATATGAATTACCACACGAACTACTTTTATTTCACAACGTGGAAAGTCCACAGGACGAAAAGGTATACTTACATATACGAAATTCGTGTTGACATGATCAAAGTAGGTGAGGACAGGTGTTGAAGACAAATCCATTTCGCCACACTGGAAACTACTAGAGCGTACAATCTCATGGAAATTAATCGACTCTGTGCTCGGGATAGGAACTGATGTTAGCATTGAGGTAGGTGGTGGTTTCTCATTGAATGCGATGGCTTCCTCTAGTTCTATGCCTTTCTGTTTTAAACCGGCCGCAGTGAGTTTGGCAATTTGCGCTTCGATACGTTGTTTCTCCTCTTCGGCCATTTTGTGTTGTTCCTCAATACTGGGCACACCACAGATCGAGATAACGTTACCTTCCACGAAGTATTTATTAATCAGCGCTATCCAGAACGTCTTCGGTTCGGATTCCATTTTCTCCAGGTCAATAACGGGGTTTAAACGTTGCTCCAACTGACATAAAAACAATAATAAATTCACTGTAGTAATAAAATATAAATAATAAATTCTTTGTAGTCACCACATAAATCTCTGATAGAACTGTTAAAGAGAAAAAGTTCTCTACAATATACTGATAAAATATTTCTTTTTTGTATTTAGATTACACTATTTACGCTCCAAATTTAATTTAATAATTGCATATATAACATAATTTGATACATATATTAAATATACTCTCAAACAAACGTCATACTGAAATTTCTATTATATGTAGCATTAAACTGTCAAATATAACCTCAAACATACAATCATACCTAGTAATAAAACAGAAATATGTATATAAAAGATAAAACACATAACTTACGTCTTCCTTGCTGTGTCCATACAACATATGACCAATAATCATAAACGCTACAGTCTGATGTGGGTTATTCTCCAGGTTGCTCAGTGATTCTAGTTTATGTCTATGTATCACACACCGTAGTCTGTTCATATCGATATCTTCATTCGCCACAATGTTCTTAAGTACTTCCACTAACCGTGGTTTGACTAGTGTTAATTTTTCTTTTGGTACATTCTCAAACAGCAAGTACAACACGGATTCAGAGTTTTCGTACAAGTTATAAGCTACCTGCAAGATATAACACGTTTATTTAGTATTGAGTGGATTTAGGGGTGTGTTTCTTGTCATACTTTGCTCGCATATGGATCAGGTATTTCAACAAATTCTTTCTGCAAAGGCGATACAGAGAAATCCGTAAGGTACTTGAGAATTATCGAAGCAGCACTGAGCATATACTGCTCGGTAACTGCCGAGGGACCACGCCAGGATACACTAACAATCCCATTACTCTCTTCATCACACGGATACTTGACTTCTTGGTCCAGAGATGCCGGCAGTGGAGGTACAGGATTAAGCCATGGTCTAGTAAACGGCGTCCTCTCGCCCTACAACATCCAGCATTAACTCAAATGTATAATCTTATAATTTAAAATACACTTACTTTTGAAACAATCTTATCTTCCAAAGCCGCAAGTGCCTTGAAGACTTCTTCAGGTTTAACTTGGCCTGTAATGATTACTTTCAAGTTTTCAGGCCTATAGAACTCTTTATGATAATTCCTAACCTAAAAGTAATGAAAAGTTTAGTAATGTGTACAAGAGAGAGAGTTAGTTAGTGTGTGCGTATGTACTTTTTCATTCGTTGTACTTTCGCGTAGATTTTTCATAATACCACCCGTTTCAGCCGAATAACCACAGTCGCCCGGGTACATAGCACGAGCCATGCTCAAATGTACACGAGATTCACCGGAATTCTCTCTGCCTTGCATCTCACAATACACAACACCCGCGTCCTCGCCTTTCACAGTTATATGATGAACTTCTGTCAAAAATCCTTGATCCTACCCAACAAGATTATTTCAATAACAAATAATGTCATTATAAGAATATCTGAATAATATACCGTAAGTGTCGGATACAAAATATGCTCTAAGAATATCGGCATCAACGATAAAAATCCTTCACTACCCGCTGTTTCCATCGTATAACATGTATGATCAATATCTGTCCATGCATTTGTACCCGAAGCTAAACATCTGTTTGCCAACAAATCCAAAACACCCTTATACGGATACTGTTCACTGCCGAGAAAGATAAGATGTTCCAACGTGTGCGGTAAGCCATCATCATCATGTGCTTCGGTAGCTGAGAATAATTTATCATTAACACATAAATACAAATTTTTGACAAACACTTTACCTAAACAGAAATATCCATTCACAACTGGCCCCTCAACTTCAGCCAACACAATTGTCAAACCAGTACGGCGAGACTTAAATTCGTACACTGGAATACGATTATAGGCTTCTAATGAGGATATTAATTCAAATCCACCCGTATGAGTCGGCGAGTTGTCAGTCGGTGCCATTTCACAGTAAAATTCAACTAGAAAAATTTCATTTTTACATAAACAAACAAAGCGTACGTTACAAATATTATAAATAATATAATATTTACACTATGTCTACGATTTTGAGTCAATTTATGTACCGGTATATAACAAGTTCAACTCACTTTCCTTGTCTCTTCTTTTATTCTATTGACAACATAACCAAAATGTATCTTCTTTTTCTTTTTCTTTCATATGGTAGCACTATTGAACAGATGGCGCAGATTAGAACTAGAAAATATATATTCCTTGGTCTATATGATGCGCAAAGGGTAAACATTGATGTTCATAATGTTTAGTCATAAAATTTTATGACAAATTTTGAAATTAGTATTCAGTGCAGACTTTGCACTGTCAAGGATATTTATTAACATGGCATGAAGCATAAATAATAACGTTTTGTATATAATTATTTCAATATATTACATTAATAAAACAAATTATAACATATAATAAGAGCAATATTCTGCAGAAAATATAGTAATAAGTTTAGAATTTGAAATTTCGCCTTTGAAAATGAGCTACTGAGGTATATTTTTATGGATCTTGTAGTCACTGAAGATGATCTGCAGATATAAAACTTATATTCGAACATACATAAGTATAAAATGCCCTAAAATGTATAAAAAATTTAATCAACTTCTGTCGTATTTCTGAATAAACTTATAGTTAATTTATATTGTTACGTAAACAGCCAAAAAATCATTTTAATTTTGATCGATAATCCATGTGAATAACACATTTGACAAGTAATTTATTTACAATTTCTTCAACAAAAATATTTACCTGAAATATACAATCTGACACAAGCCAGTGCATAGTATTTATTGATTAGTTGTTTACACAATAAAATACTTGAAGTCACTGCCACTGCGTTAACAAACTGTTTCTTTCCATCCAATAAGAACACAGTAATGTTAAACAAAAAATAAACAAATAAAGGCAAGGTACACAGATACAGGAATGGTGGCCCAACTGAATAACAATTTTACAATATAATTCTATATAAGTTTATCATACGTTTCAATGCTAAAATCACACACAATATTCATTTGAACACATGGCTTAGAAGTTTAGAATATTTAATTACTATTTTATCAGCAATTTCACACGACTTTTAGAAGTACAACAGACTTTTATTAACATGCATTTTCAATTAAAAAGGATATAATTAATTGATACAAATTATACATCAAAATTAGAAACGTTATTTGTAATTATTTCTTTACATATAAGCAGAGTCAGATATGTGGATGATTATTAAGAAATAGTATGTAGGAGTTTACAATTATTTTCCAGTGCTATACGATAAGAAATTACCGACGCTTACTGTTGAAAATATATACTTGAAGTGCATTATTGATTAAACATATAGGAGTCTACGACTAATAAATATTATCTCACGATATTTTATTCAGATCAAAGGTTACGAAAGGTCAAACAAATGCAAAATAAATACATACTTGATTCATCAACTATATTTGTTGTTGCATTTAGTTGACGAAAATAGTGCATTATATGATTAACTTTACGTATTTTCGCTGTTTATTTTTGTGAATTGAAATAATTTTTAGTTGTGTGACATATATGAGTTTTAAAAGACTTTAATTTCCAAATAAAAACGGAAACCGCACTAGTATATAATGAATTTCTAATAACAATATCCTTCACAATATAAATTTGATAACGGAAACAGCTATGTTCGCTATGGCCAAAAATATCTTAAATGGCGATTAAATTTAGTGCATATTTAATTAATCAAATTCTTATTGATTCACAGTATAAATATTAAACAATTATATCACAATAAAATCTTTATTCTCCAGTAAAACATTTAGATCAACACAATATTCCCACTGTTTTATTGCCAAACGTGAATGAGAATTTTTCTATTGTTTTAGATTTTACAAGTATTTGTGACACACAGGATATGTCAAATATTTTCAACGTACAAATATTAGATATCCACACTGTGAATAGGAAAAAAAACTTCACTGAGACAGGTTTAGCACGTGTGCACCGGTTAATATACAATTTGGAACATCTGCCTTACACCAGGTGGAAAATATAATGTACAACGTTTGCATGTGAACATATTTTTTACAACTTGCAATCTTCAAACACACACACACACACACACATACACCACATTTATGTAGGAATCACAATGACACAACAGAGATAATTACAGTACAAACAAGACAATGATAATTCACAAGTACACGTACACACACACTCACACATTAAACATGATGAATGTTGTTGTAAGTAGTTAGATTATTTTGACAGTTGTAAGACTGGCTTGTAACTACAAAAGTACGCGTTCTGAATATATATTTATAGAACGCACTACCTATATGACCAAAATAAACGTGCTGGCACTCGGGCTAACGGCATTCCTACCATGTAAACATACTACAGACCGGGGTTTCTGGAATCGATCTTAGCTAAAGCCCATTGTTGCGCGAAGTTCTCACGTGGTTGGGATGGCGCAAGCGTAGTCATTCGTGCGAAACACACTGCCATGGCAACATACTACTACAAACTGACAGTTCGTCTTCATCTTCCAGTGATTTGTGTATCGGTTTTACACTTGTAAATAAACGTGTAAATTAAACTATCACGACTATACAATAACAAGTGTTGCTTCTGAACGTGTGTACGAATGTTTAACATATGTAAGTATCAATATACTTGTTCGTCATGGCTTGTTGACTGTCACACACACTTATCTTTGTACACATATTATTTAATCATTTTCAGGTGGCCTTCGTATTTCTTCACTGATTCCAATGGCAGGTTGCAGGAATAGTAAATATTCACTGGACGAACTGAGACGTTTCAATGATCGTATCGAGAACGTACTGAATCACGAGGCGTGTCGGAAGGAATTTCGACAATTCCTGCGCGACATCCGACGTAATGATTTGGTGAATATTCTCGATATCTGGGAACTGGCGAACGATATTAAAAAGAACACGCCCGGCTCACCGGAACGCCGGAGAAAATTCGAAGAACTCGAAGAGAAATTGGATGAAGAACCAGACTTTTCTAGTATACTGGATGATGTTGATAAAATTATCGCCGCAAACCAAAGGGCATCGGAACGATTAGAAATCTACCATAATCATTATATGCATTATTTAAACAAAAAATACCGATAGTCTTACTATAAAAGTTACTTAAATTATGTATTATGTATTCTGTAATGTTAATATATGTACAAGTTATTATGTATACTCTAGTTACTAATATATTTAATTTCATATATACATGTGCCATTCAGTATGTTCTTAACGCCTAAATTGCATGCAACCCTTTCGGCTTATTGGAGTTTCAAAAATCATAAATTTATTATAAATAATGCAGATGTGTTCTAATAGAGATAATTGTTAATTTGTTCTTTCCAAACCGCAGATAAGCTCATTAGTTCCTGTTCGTGGTTTAAAAATAGTGTGGTTTTTTTTTATAGCGGTTAGTTAAATTTAGACGTATTTAAAACAAATACCAATGTTGCTCATTTGTTAAAAACAAACAGTTTATTGAACCAATGAAAAAGCATGTTACATGGTATGTTTGTAAACAAAATAAAGGCGTGGCAAGCAAAAGAGATTCTTGCAAATATGTTTCACAGCTAACTTCATGGATACACACCTTCTAAGAAAACTGAAATACACAATAAATTATAACCGTTTTTTGAAGATTTTGAGAAAAATAAAAAACTATTGTAATTTGCAACTAAAATCTATTAGATTTGATGAAGTTATACATATTCAGCTTCAATAAATATATTGAAGCTTTGTTTAATTTAACGCCTAACCTGCAGGCAATCTTTCTAACATTACTATTCGGCATGTTTCATATTGAATAATGTTTGAAAATAAATAAAAACAGTAATTTAATATTATATTTCTATCATTTGAAAAAGAAACTACGATTAATTATTTATCCCTGATATTTATTCCGTACCATTCGGTGCCATGCTCAAATAATCATAATTGCATATCACCATGGACAACATTTTCGATCTAACAATTTTATGTGAATCATACAGCAGCCTCACTGCCTAAACTGTCAATTTCACTTTCGTGTTCAAACTGAGAACATCAAATATTGTAGAATGGTTGATGATAAAGTTGAAATGGACAACGAAACTGAAAATTACTCGACAGTAAGCACAAATGATCCGAAAAATGTACAAGAATTAACACAATACGTAAGTGATTGCATACATAACCTAACCGTTTCACTATTAATACCTGTCAAATTTCGTTGTGTACAGGTACAAACACTTCTACAATCGTTTCAAGATAAATTTCAGACGATGTCGGATCAAATTCTCACTCGTATCGATGAGATGGGTAATCGGATAGATGATTTAGAGAAAAATATTGCTGATTTGATGACACAAGCCGGCGTTGAAGGACCAGATAAGTGAATACTCACTCCCGAGTGTCATTGTTAATCATTCATGGATTCGTCATATATTGTTTAATTGGTACTCATCATGTAAGATCNTTGCACAAAACAGAACTTACGTTTAAACTACAACATACTTGTTCAAGGGTTAAACTACGTTAGTCAGATTAAATGTAATTTCAGTTTGTGTAAACGTTCATTTTATTTGCACATTATGTACAATTTATATAAGCCACACACAATGTAACTAATATGTAACATATTACTAGGTTATATACATACATATACGTAAAATAAATCATTTTTTTTGACTGCGATGTTTTCTTGCTAGAAACTTGTTAGTGATTTCTGAGACTGTTGAAATTTCCGATTCACTGTCTGGTACGGATTCTACCGAGGGGACATTATCAACGTCAATGGATTCGAGTGTTTCGTTACTTTTTGACAAATATCCTGTACTATTCGGCCGGCGCAGTCCTGATTGACGTTTCGTTGGTGTTGAAACCAAAGTGCTCAGTGAGCCAAGAGATTGTGTCGCCTTCAGCATATTACGTTTTAAACTAAAATGTGGAATTGTATCGGGTGATCTGAACGATTTTCGGAACTCCTAAAAATGTATATTCATATAATTTTTCTACATCCATAACTATTTGAAACATCAAAATTACCAAATCCAAACTTCCTCTAACACTTTGAAAGTCCTGTACGATATTTATTATACATTTATAATACTTGTAAATATAAAGAACTAATATGTATGTACCTGTAAGTCTGATTCTTCATCGATTTCATTGAGATCTTGATAGCCTTTCGTTAGAGTTTCCAATGCTTTGGCATGAAATGCCATCTCTATGAAGATAAATTGCATCATAAGTGATTTTACGTCGTGTAATTTGCGTTTTTCAAAATCGTTTGTCTGTTCTTCCAGTCCATGAATAGTACGCGATACTTCAGCAGTAGCTTTCAGTAGTTCAGTTTCAGCTTGTGTCTGTTCAAAAATTAATCAGCGTTACATGTAAAACTAATCTATTTCTTGAAAACTTACAATTTGTTGACGGTTTCGTGGATTTCGTTCCCTAACGCGATCCAACTGACGTTTCCGTGCAATTTCACGATCTCGCACGTTAAATATATGTTTCACTTCCTCTTTAGCGTTCTTACATATCGCCTCGTATTGCGAGAACTCCGAAATAACATCGTTCTCGATTTTCTTAACTCTCAGATCACCGTAATCACCCATAACAGAAAAACAGTATGCGAAATTACCCAAACCATCACTCAGCGATTTATTAACATCCTCAGATTCAGCGTAATTCATGGCAATTTTCGCTACAGCATCGCATTTATCGCGAACTCGCGCCGCTTTTCGTGCATATTCGGCGAAAACATTGCACAATTCACCGAAATGTCGTTCAGTGTGATTTATTCGTTCCTGGATAAACTTGGCTTGTTGTTCACTAATATGGAATATTAGTAAATTTGAGTGTCGATATGATATAATTAATATTTCATACTTACTACGCGACATTTTTGTCTTTTCTCGTGCCCAACATTATTCGTAACACTGTGTACCTGTTCTTTAACCACAAATAAATGTCTGTGAAAGTAATACTTGTTTACAGCACAACACATGCAAGGGTACAATTAAATAATCAATATTTTTCTACAGCAGGGGGAATATTATGAGATCGATAACGGTCACAACACAGCTGTCATTCTGTATAAGTTTATTTACAACATCAATTGTTTCACCAAACTTCAAATAGTTGTTTATATATTTCAAGGCACTTTTTAAAATCAATTTAGTTGATTCTTACAATATATTATTTACAATAACAGCAAAACTTTGACCAGTACCAGTTGCAGTATATAAAACAGTTTCTTCTGATAATATTTTCACGGGAACAGTTACATTTTCCGTATCGCCTGTGCCACAATTTCCGTGCTCATTCCAACCCCAACATAACAATTTATTATCCGCTGTTATAGCTAAATTATGTTCTGATCCTACGGTCATTTGAATAATGTTCTTAATATTCGATAATCTAGAAGGTTCTCTAGAATTTATTCTCTCTTCTCCTAATTGCCCATAAGTATTACGACCGAAATTAATAACGTCACCATCTTTTGTTAAAATCGTGCTATGCGTCCAGCCCGTGAAAATTTGTTGAGGTATTACATTTACAGTTATTTTCTGTGGTGTTAAAACCCGTGGCTGATCTAATCCGAGTTGGCCATGCTTATTATCACCCCACCCGAACACATTACCATCAGAAGTCAAACATAACGTATGAAATTGTCCACAAGATACCGATATGACATTATTTAAATCAGGTAATATTTTAAATTGTGATTCACGAACGGGATTAGCAGTATTGTCGAGTAATCCAAGTTGTCCCTTACTTCCGTTACCACAGATCATTACTTGACCACTAGATGTCACTACTGCCATATGTCTCAATCCGCAAGAAACATACTTAACTGTCATAGTTTCAAGTAAAGTAGGGGTTGATAATGATTTTATATTTTTTGAGAAACCCAATTGCATAAATGCATTTGAACCCCATACAAATAATTGACCATCTTCTGTTATTGCTGCCGAAAAATCCCATCCACACGAAATTTGTGTTATTTTATAGTTTTTTAGTGCTGTTATTGCGGTAAAAGTTAGAGATTCCGAACTTAAACCTAACTGGCATTTTGTATTCCATCCACAAGCGTAAACTAAGCCACTTTTAGTTAAAATCATAGTATGGCCTGCACCAGCCGAAATGCGATGAATATTTTTCGGTGACAGATCAGAAGGAAGAGATACTGGCGTTGGTATTAACAATTGTTCACATTTGTAACCGACACCAAGTTGTCCATAGGAATTTGCTCCCTAAAATAATAAAGGATTAATAAGCATTTCCGGTATGAAGTCATTTGCCATAAATATTACCCAAGCTAGAAGAGTCATAATTTTTACGTAAATTCCTGTCTGTTGAACGAAGCAAAAGCGCGCGAACCTCGCCGGTACTAACCATCCTGAATACATTAAACACATTAGTTTAGGTTATGTAGCAACTGTCAGATTTGAAGTGTTTATATTTTAGATTTGACGCATTGTTTGTCTATGCTAATACTTACAACAGAAAATGGAAGAACAAGCTATTAAACTGGATCTGATCGAAGTTAAACGTGATTTAATTAAAGGGATATCGGAATGTTCACAGCGAGGACTGTTACACAGTACAAAATGGTTAGCAGAACTAAATTATTCAATATCGCACATAAAACTCTCGCCTTCCGATTATCCACAAACAAACGAAGATTGTGGATCTGAACAAGAAGTGTATACAATGGTCAAGACATACTTTGATGCTAAAGAGTATGACAGGTGTGCATATTTCACGCGGAACTGTGTTACACCGAAAGCCAGGTTTTTGCATTTATACGCAACATATCTTTCTGGTGAGAAAAAGAAGATTGATAACATGACTGAATCTAGTTGTCCGCCAGATCCAACGAAGAATAGTATATTGAAATCATTGTTAAGTACATTACAGTCGGATCATTCAGCGAAGAAACTGGACGGCTACGGATTGTATTTGTACGGAGTGATACTGAAGAAATTAGATTTAATTCCGTTGGCAATAGACATTCTTTTAGAATCGATACATGCGACACCGTTGCACTGGGGTGCATGGCTAGAACTGTCACCGCTAATACCCAATCGTGAGAAACTGATGTCAGTGTCTTTGCCTGATCATTGGATCAAACATTTCTTCATGGCCAACACAAATCTGGAGCAATTGTGCAATGATGAAGCGTTAGAGATTTATACGAATTTACAGGAAAGTGGCTTTGAGAAAAGTCATTATTTAATGGCACAAATAGCTATTGCACATCACAACCGCAGAGGTATATATACTTTATGATTATAATTCTATGTTAATATTAAACTATATACTAATATGTATATTTCAGAACTTGACAAAGCAATTGAATCATTCCGACATTTACAATCCATAGATCCTTATAGACTGGACAATCTAGATACATATTCTAATCTCTTGTATGTTAACGATCTGAAAACTGATCTCGCCAATTTGGCACATCATGCTGTATCTATAGATAAGTATAGAGTGGAAACATGTTGTGTTATTGGTAAATATGAACAATATTCTCAAGTGAAATTATTATTTAAGTATTTGTATTTGTTACAGGTAATTATTATAGTTTACGTTCGGATCATCAAAAAGCTGTTATCAATTTTCAACGTGCTCTAAAGTTAAATCCACAATACTTGTCTGCCTGGACGTTAATGGGCCACGAATTTATGGAAATGAAGAATTCCAATGCTGCCATCCAGAGTTACCGGCAAGCCATCGGTAATAACCGATTAAATACTGTTTAAACATCATAATACAGCGTGTATATTCATTTACAGAAGCGAATAGACGTGATTACAGGGCCTGGTACGGCTTAGGACAAACGTATGAAATCTTAAAAATGCCATTCTACAGTTTATACTACTATAAACAAGCCCAGCAACTTAGACCGAATGATAGTAGAATGTTAATTGCACTTGGTGAGACGTATGAAAAGTTGGAAAAGGTCGAAAACGCCCTGAAATGTTACCATCGAGCGTGCAATGTAGGAGATATAGAAGGAATGGCCCTTATTAATTCAGCAAGGTACGTTCTATAACCTCACTTGAGAACAACTGTCAAAATTACATAGTTGATTTGTGCGTGATTTGTGTGTAGGCTATATGACAATCTGAATGATGTCGATAATGCAGCTGCCGCTTATACCGAATACTGTCTCAGTGAACACAAAGCTACCACGTACAGTGGTGACCAAGCGAATTTGTATTCAGCGTATAGATATTTGGCAAATTATCACATGAAGAAAGGCCAGTTAGATGATGCATATACTTATGCATACAAGTGTTTAGAATCCGAGGAAGTAAGTATTGGTTTCAAATTAGAATTGACAAGTGTTTGAGTAATGAGGTTACACAATGGTGTTTTCCTTTAACAGACTAAAGAAGAAGGTAAGGCATTGTTGAGGACTATAGCGTCAATAAGAGGACAGCAGGATAATCCGGAAGGAACTATGGACGCAATGGACGTTACTAACTGTAGTATACCACCGGAAACGGAAGCAGTTGACATGATAGCGCCAAATACTATTTAGTTTTAAGTAAAGATCTTTATAATATGTACATGTATTATTAGTTCTATATTTTCATTTTCTAATAAAAGATATTGAAAAGAATTGTATGCTGTTATTTTTACGTATCCTGCATTTTAAAATAAAAATAAATAAATTTTAATAATTGTATTATCTAAAGCCATTTTATTTTGGAACAATAAATTAGTTTTGGAATTTAAATTATATAAATTTTGGTATTTAGACATTTTTTCCTCGCAATTTTTTCAATTACAATATACTTTACCAATAGTGTATACTGTTATATATTCAATTGAGAATGTAATTTTACTATAAACAAATTCATAATAACGCTGGTCTTTTGTTAGTAAATACTTATTTTAAACTAAATCGAGTAAGCCAATATTCATTTGTTTGTTTATATTCTTATTATTATTTGTCAAACAAAGTCAATTTTTAAGCTGTTTCTCACTCAATTTAGACTTACATTTCGAGTGTATCACTCCGCGGCCTTTATAATCCCTTTTTAGCGGGAAAAATACGCGCGAAGACTAATTGTCGGTGGTCAGTAACACTTGATTAGTACTCGATGATTGTTGCACTGCTTTTCGTCTAAATTCTCGTTCATTTTGTGTTTGTCTGAGATCCGAGTAAGACGTGCTCCTGTGTTCTGCTGTGATCAACACAAAACTATGGTGGAATTCTTCACCTTTGTAAGTTAAAAACCTAATTTTTATACAGTATTTTACTCTGTATTGCTACATTAAGTTTATTCATTGTAAAATCGGTAAGAAATATATTGTTTGTGTGATAATTCAGTATGTATGTACATATTCACTGTGCGTTTTAGGATCCCTCATTTACTTCCTGGACGCCATCTACAGAAGAATTTAAGAGCTTTATAGAAAAAAACAAGTACTATAACGCGGTGAGTATACGAGTGATTTATACGTACCTAACTTAATGATTGAATATATGTATGCGTTAATTTCATTTACAAAATATGTACTAACATTTCTAACCATTAAATCTGTAAGAAGATTAAAGTATATTTTTCATTATATTCTATACGTAATATGCATATATGTATATGTATTTGTGTGTGTTTCATTTCATATTATTTTATTAACAGAAAGCACGTATTTCAACGTCGAAAGATTCACTGTCGGCATCAAAGAAAACTCTAGCATCCGCTCCCGTGCACGCTTACGCATTGACAATGACGAAACGCATGGTATGCACGGACCGTCATCAGTGCAATTCTGTCTCGTTCACTATGGAAGAAACTCGCACAGAAGTGGAAAGAGATAAACCGAAATGTCCAATATGTGCTGTCGAAATGAAGGAACGTCAATTCTTGATGAGTTACCAGAAACTGAAGGAAGCCAGTAAGGCTGTACGTAATTTGTGTATGCGTAAAGAACATCCTAACACATGTCATATGTGCACCAAACATCGACCATACGAACCCAGCGAAGGTATACCGAAATGTGCTAATAATGATTCACATTCCTGGCGCGATAATCGATTTCCTAACCGGAGACGTATGAATCCCTTGGGAACACCGACCGTGGATTATTCTATTCCTCCATTCAGTGCCGAAGCGAAACCCTTCGTGCCAAAACGTGCGCTTAAACCTGAAGCACAACCGGCCGAACAACCGGTGTCCAGTTATCAACTTGGACGGACAATTGGATCGTATTCGACGCGTGAGCCGAACGTACCGAAACCGGCTGAACCAACTGATCACTCTGTTGATTGGTTCAATTATTATCAGCAACCGAATCTGTATACGGTCCGAATGGCTTACACTAAATCATTCGACAGGCCGAATGAAAAAGTTGAGAATTTCCCGAGCAAAAGGATGGCGGCTAAATTTGACATTGACGGTGCCAGACCGGAGTACAAGTAAACTGAATTGATTTCACTTTTGCATTCGACTTTAATTTGACTTGTTCTTTCAGAATTACATTTTGTGTTTATTATGGTTTCCTTTTGTTAGTAGAACTAGTCATAGTTGAATTATCATATTTGTTTCAATGTTATTAGTTTTTAAGATTAATTGTATAATCAAAGATGTGCCTAAGTGCCTTTGTGAGATTTAGCTTTATGCATATATTACATGATCTTGTTTGCAATATAAAGTAACAATGAATTAAATTGTTGCAACATTCATCTAATATAACGTTTGTAATGTAATTAATTTTACATTTATACTATTAAATATATTTTGTGTAATTTCCAATAAATAAACTTAATTAACTTGCATAAAATAATATTTATTTATATATGTCAACATATTTCTTAATTTTATAATACATAATAATACATTTTATATTAGAATAAATAAATTAAATAACTGTTATCAAAGTAAAATCATTTTCGTCCAACTAGTCAAGTTTCTAACCAGATGCTTAGCTGAGTTTTAAACCGTATAGATACGGATAGGATCTCTGTAGTACGTATTGTCCTCGGTAGATGGCGCAACCTGTATTGCAATGCCATCGTCATTGTACTTGTACCCAATAGGTAAATTGACGTTTTTTGCAATATTCGCTCCACAGTTGCATGGATGTAAAGACATTTCACCATTCAGAATATTATGAAGACGTTTTTCTTCAGGATGAATTAGTGGCGGTGGTCCGTTGATAATCAAATTCAAGAAACATTTGTTCAACAACGGGTACGCGTCATAATCATCGTCTTCTTGTTTATTCATATCGAGGTGCCCGGAGATAATGTCTTCGATTTCAAATGAAACACCACGTATTTTCATTTTGTCTTTGCGCGGACTTGTGTGTAGATGATTTTTAAATGAAACGTATGAGTCCTGCGAATCGTCCATATCTTCCGTGTCTTCAGCGGAAGAAGATGGTTCCGGGGTAGATGTACGTGGTGTTTCGTCGTATTCTGGTTCGCAAAATGATTCAAATGACATAGCCGTGATCCAGCTGTTGTCTTCGTTGGGAACGGCCGCTGCATCTATCCACACGTCGAGCTGAAAATAGAGAAAGGAATATGGTTATTTTAGTTGGCACTGAGTCCTGGTTGGCAGGCAACCTAAGTAACACATTTGTCAAACAAATCGACCTACAGGCGAATCATTTGTTATGAAAATTACTTAATATGAATTAAAGATAAGTTAATTAAATATGAAAATAAGAATATTATTCACTTATATACAATTTATTATATTATTCAATAAATAATATCAACATTCATGCAACAGAACAAACTAAATTAAATCTTGCAATTATCTTACTATAAATATTTATACATAGAAGAAAATAATGTTATTTATGTCGAGTTAACTAAATAACAGTATATTATTTGAGTAAAGTGAACTTACCTCATCGCACCGCAAGTTGCTCTCGAATCTTCGTTGCCAGTTGATGTCCATGGTAGTTGCTGATGATGTTACTTCGATAATATTCTGATCTATAATAATTTTCTGCTACATAACAACTCGTAATGTAACCTCTGTACGCATGTAGGGGGTATGTTTATCAAGAATTGGGAAAAACAACTGATTCCAAGAATACAAAGGATTAGTGTTAATGAACAGATTAACTTAGATGCTAATTACGTGAGTCAGACGTCCAAGGGATTTTGTATATTTACAAACAAGAGGGCTACGGTACAAGATTAGATATGATATGTTCTAGAAAAGCAATAATATTATTGTTTGAAACAGACATTCTTGAATATTACAAGTTGGAGCCTGTTACTGTGATAGTTATAATAGCAAAATGTCAGTGTCATGTTAAATAATACTGAACTTTATATATCTAGTATTAAATGTCCTGACACTAAAATTAACAACTATTTTTAAAAACTATCTTTTAGTTTAATCACAAAAAGAATTTTAAAACATTAATATATCGTGATAAAATTGATCTTTGTTCGATCAATATCATCGGACGTCATAATTATGATAATAGTTGTCGTTAAGTTTTATCGAGTCATCCAGTAATACTTGTAGTGTCTGTTTTTTGCATATTGTTTTTTGGTTCATCACATTGACTATTATCAAGCGTAGTGTACATGTGTATGTGTGTGTGTGTCTACCTGCAGTGCATGTATTGTTATAAAGGAACTTCTACTTTACAACTTGAAGTCTTCATCCGATCATGTTCTGATTGCTATTCAATGACAGTGCAGTCTTGTGTAAAACGGTACACAATAACAACGAAGTTGTAACTTGAAAACAGACCACGGATTGTGTATTTTCCATCGTTACAGTTTTGCAGACATTATGGAAATATAATCGTATGATATTATTCCATAATTGACATATATAATCCTTCCGTAGAACATTCAAGATTTATAACCTATATAAAATAAAGTTTTCTCCTTTTTCGAATTATTACCAAACGAATTACATGCCCGGCTGATAAATCATAAAAAACTAATTCAGCCATCTGTAATTTATTCACACCGAAATCGTATTGGCAACGTTTTAAATAATTTAATAAAATGAACTGTCATTCAGTGGTCGCGCGGCCTGTGGTGTGTGTGTATATATAAGTGAGGTTAACATTTGCATTTATGCAAATAGTGTTCATTTTTAATCGTCGCGTGATTCATTGCTAATTGTGATGTCATTATTGGACATAAGTAACGAGATACCATTTTGTAACGAGGTGCCAAAGTTTGTTTGTGCCCCTGTGGCATGTGTGTGTGTGTGTGTATCGTCTTCTCTTTGTCTTCTGCTGCGTTGCTTGTTCAGAGAGAGAGCGTAGAGGGTTAATTTAAGGTAATAGCTGCCTATATGGTAGCAGTGTGTATTGCATACTGATCGCTGATAACCACTTGCCATGTTGCTGCTGCTGCTGCTGCTGTTGCTGTTGTAGAAGCTTCAATTTTCGATTACAATTTATTAAAGGCTGTAGCGTGATCCTACACTGTTACGAATAATTGGTCAACCTTCCGCTCTGTATAATATTCAGAATTATTTATTACAACACAAGCCGAAAAGATATCAACTCCATGCTTGACTTGAATTATAAATACTGTTAATTTGTATCTGTAATATTTTTCATGCAAGTAATTTAGATTTAAGTTGAATTTAAATGAATTCGTAGAAATATCTGAGGATTTACAGATTAGGGTTTAACATATAAAAGTAAAAGTGATTAAAAACGTCTATACTTGTAAGCTTCTTAAGTAATTAAGTTAATTATAATGATACAATATCCTCTTAAATTGTATTTGTGAAACGAGATTATTAATCTTCACAATAAATACTAATATTCTTGACACTTGGATTCTTTCATTAAAGTTTACGTAAATGTGTATACTAGATTCGAGTTGATTTATAAATAATTCTACATCATTTACTGTAAGTATGTGTATACATTAATAAATTTAATTAATAATCATCACTTTGCATATTCATGTTTCCACGGGTGAATGTTGTTGAGCCGGCACCGTGCACCTAGAAATTATGATTTAAATTAGTTTTACATAAGAAAAATTAGTGCAATAACTCATAGGAATATTCACGTAATTACCTGCGCTAATTGCTTTAATTATTATTTGTATTAATTTAATTAAAAAATAATAACATATCAATGCAACAGGACAGCACTAATGCAGAAAATTATATAGCATGCATGTATGTATGTATGTATGTGTTGTTAAGAATTATGTAGACACATACATACATACATACATACAACTTAGCCAACCATATAATTACTACGTTTAATTATATTAACAATATTTTCTATGTACGTATGGAATGAATTAAATGAAATATGTTCTAAATTAACATATTAATTAGATAAAAAATAGAATAGTTGTTTGTCACGTACACCGTATACCTACCTCATCTATGTTAGTACTAAATACTTAGATTATATATAAAGTTATAAACAGTGTTTAGTTTGACACTTGATTTAATTTACAAGAAACAAGGTTATGTTTGCCGTGTGTGTTTGGTTATATAATATAGTTTCGTCCAATGTTTAACAGTGTACCGTTTTAAATAGGAAACCGCTATATAAGGTTAAACATAGAGCAGCCAGTCATAGATGTACTTAGATTAATTATCTACTTATTATTAATCTATAATAGCAAACAGTTTTAAGATCTTACCGCTTGCTATACGTATACACATGCATATATACACTTTACTAGTATTCCATACAATATGACTAGAGCGGTACACTATTACATATGTATGTGTGCGTGTGTGCGTGTGTGTGTGTGTTTATATTGATTATAGATAGTGGATATAGGTAGCTCTCATCAACGTGATTGGTGATGTAAGATTAACTAGCTATAGCTATACGATACACTGTCATGTCTATCTATACACTGTTGATAAGGCCTGTTTATTGTACGCCTCATTTAACAATTATCTGCCAATACTGAATTATACTGTGTTGCAATTCTACACACTTTTCTGATAACATTCACTTCATTGCTTCTACAAATATTTTATCCTTTTAGTTGTTAATACATAGTGTTACTTGTCAATAGATGTCTCTCACTCTGTGTGTTGATTGGAACTGTCAAACCATCTGTCATTGTAGGTTAGGTAGGATGATATTTTAGTTGAACAGTTGTGCCGCAACGGTTGTACCGTGGCGCTGTCGCTGCTGCTGCTGCTGTGCGCGCAGATATTAAAAGATAAACGGCCATGTAATACCAATTCAAGAGTTGAAATTATCTGTGTCGGGCAACACTCGGTAGCTAATTAGATTGGCCGCCGCCCCAGACTCCACCGAGAGGAGCAGTGGTTTGATTACAATATAGATTACATGTACAAGCCCCAGACTACCGACATCGATTAACTGACCCGCGCGAAAGAATAACCGAACGTGATAAATAATAGCGATAAGCAGAAATTACATATTACTTTCGTACTAACCTCAACTCTCTTCCATCATCATCGCTGTATCACAACACAATAGAGAACTGTGAGTGCTTGTTGTTGACGTTGACTATTGCTTCCGAAATACATACAATTACACATTAATGCATACATTACATTCAGGGGATCTTTTTCAATTTCCTACTAAAACTTCTTTATACTTCTACGCTGTGCACGTCATCTTCTGTATCGTTTGGTTCGGTACTAAACTATAGTGTGAACCAATTTTAAGTCTCCATTAATTTCTATTAAACAATTCGTCACAAATGCCAGTAGCAACGCGTTTTTTTCCAGCCAATCTTTTTGGCCCGCGTTTTAGAACAACAAGAAATAATCTACTTTTTATCGTTTAGTCACGTTTTTATCCTCTCGACATGTTCCTGTCCGCTTCATCATAATACATAAACCGAAAAGGTGCGTTTTTTTTGGTTTTAAATAGATTAATTTTTTCCCCGTGTATATATAATTTAGTTTTTATATTATCGTTTGTTTTATTAAATGACGTGCGTAACATATTATTGGAATAAGGGTGTCAAATTGATTAGACAGTTTTTATTCTAGTTATGTACATATATGAATTATATTTCGTTTCCAGATTAGTATGCATTCAATGTAAAAAAAGTAATATGTCTGTCTTACGCAAACAGTTGTTTGGCAACAGTAGGGGATGCGCGAATTTTCACTACTAACTCTTTGCACAAATGATAAAATATATTTCAAGCATGAATACTTTTATTTCAACGCTTAACGTTTATGAGATAACGTTCTTACTAGGTTAGTTAGAATGAGAAGTGCTTGTATGTGTATGTATGTATAGTTATTAGTTCTTAAAGTAGAAGAAGAAGAAGATATTAACACAAGAGACCGTGATGTGCGTTGATGTGTTCGCGCGGCATGTGTCTTTGCTAATAGCGAGCCGGTAAAACAGAAAGCCGATGTGCCAATAAAGTATACAGTACAATTCCTAGCTGTCATCCGTAAAAGTCATCGGAGTTTGTGTTTAATATTAATTTATGCGTCCTGTGGTGATTCACACTCAACCGTAAAACTGAAAATCTGAATAATTAAGTGATAAATATGCAAAAAAATGTCAATACCAAGTGTCTGACTGAGAACGGAATGGACTGGAACATAACCTTACTCTATACCTTGCTACTCTCTCTGCGTGTGTGTGTGTATGTGTGTATAGTTCATCTGATTAGCGGTTAGAGGCGCTGTGTATAGTCTCGTAAGTGCAAATTATCCGGTATACTGGAAACTTTAATTAGGTTTTTGTGTGATGTGGCGTGTTAGCTTCGCATGCAACTACTGAACATATTTGTTGTTGAGATTTACTTTTTTTAGGATAATTAAATTTAATGGCGGAAATTCAAGTGTTTCGTTTAAAATATCGTAGTTAATATTTGCCGTATAAAAATATAACTAGTTTGTAATTCTATGGGGTGGGCTGTGGATTAAAGTGAAATTAATCTTGTATGCTATTTCTACGAATCCCTGTATTAGTTATACGATTCTTAATCAGAATTGTATAAATCATTTGATTGGCTATTACACGGTACATTTTGTTCCTCAACCCATATGTATGTCTGTCTGTCTGTATGTCTGTCTCGGTGTGTGTATATTGAAGATGTCAAGTAACGATTTCGTTTAAACCTGCTGCTGTTGTTGTTGTTCTTATGTAAACAGGTTCAATTCCCCGTCTTGTAATCGATGGTACAGACTCCTGTTACAATACATCTTTTCAATGGATCTAATCGAACACAGGCTGTCGTTTGACAGGCGTATCGAAATAAAAGTTGATTATTTCGATTATTGCCAATGCTAATTATACCTGTCTAATTACAAGTCATCACTGTACGAATGAAGCGGCACACATAACCTTAAAAGTGTGTTAAATATGGCGAACTGTCATCGCATTGCTAATTTTAGTATTGTTGAATTTATAATAATGCTTGAAAATGTAGTGTAATAACTATAATTATATAGATATCTTTTTACTGCTAGATAGAATACAGGTAGTATTTATATGTTAATATCTGTTGTATGTATATATCTTTGTTTGCTAAATATATATCTGCACATTATTAGCATATAACCTAAAATGGGCAGGAAGATTCGCACCATTAACTTTGGACTAATCTTATCTTCAAATTTTCATTTAAATTAAAATGCATATTATGTACAAGGTTTACAAAAATAAACAACAATTTCTTTGTTTTTATAAAATGCTACAGTAGTATATTCAGGTATATGTTGCTGCCGCTCTACTACATATGTGTACCGATACTAGATATATAATAGTAGACATGGGTAATTATGATTGGAAATTGTATTTTAGCTGCTGGCCGCGCCTCGCTGGCCCCGCTCATTTGACAAGGATACCGGCATTATGAGCGTCATTAGCTATGATTATGCGTTTATACACTTTACTCATTACCCATTTACTGCCGGCACAAATGTGTTGATTTTACAATTTATTACATATACATGCATGCACACCAGCACCACCATTTGATCTAAAGGCTCCCAGTATATCATATACGAGTATACATATAGTTTAAATTACAAATAAGTAATAGTACATATTTAGAAACAAGGCCAACTGAAATTGTATAGTAGCTTCATTAAAGGATGATGATTATTTTTATTATATTCATGTTACATGTTAAAAGGGCAGTCCTTTTTTTCTTTTCCATATTTTTTATCTGTTCATCCCGCGTGATTCTTTTAATAACTTTTTACATTCCTTTTAAACTCATTCATTAATTATCCTATCTCGCCTCTAATATGCAGACTCATTTCAAGATGAAAGATAAAAATATAAATATCATACCCACTTTAACTACTGTAAATTATAATCGAATAATAAAAAAAAGAACGTAACACAAGCAGAAGAGAAACAAAACAAAAAACACACCTGGATCGCTTTGTGTTTAGCATGCGGTTAATTTAGTTTAGACGTAGTTTTAAGTTGATTTTCCATATAACATAACACAATTCAATAATGTAACTGAATATAATCATATTTTCTATGCTATTTGACAGTTCGTCTAACCTATAAATGTTTTTATTACAAGTACATCTAGGGATATTTCATTGTGCACAATGTTGGTAGTGATGGTCGTTGTGGGTTGGTAGACGTGGTTTGACGCGAGGCGACTAGATAATCAGAGTTGGCCACGCCCACTGGGATGTTTAGTCTATCGTGTAACAACATTAATTAAACTCTTAAATAGGTATCCGTCTATTAAAATGCCAAAGCGTGTTTCTTGCATATTTTCGTTACGTTATATTACGTTAAGTTACATCCATACATACATATATAGTCGTGTACACTAGTATAGTTGAGTGGCTGATGTGTTGTGTTATAGGTTATGCGCAAGTGATTTCATGATGTTGATGACGACGACGACGACGATGATGATGATGATGATGACAGAACAAAAGAGTTAATTACAGTTCAATGATATTAGGCAATTTCGGTGTGTGGGAACATGTTGCGTGTGTACAGGCAATTATCGCGTTAATTGGCTTTTAATTTTATGCAAGCACACCTATGTTATTAATAAATATTATATAGTAATTTGTTAACGTTTCAACTAAGCGTTAATGAAACGAAGCATGATGGTTGTGTACTATGCCGGTGTACTAAATGATTATTATAGATATTGTTAAACATATTCTAATTGTGTGCACTGGCACATACATAGTGTACAGATGATTGTACGGTTGTGAAATTATCAAACTACTTGTTTCACGAAGATGATAGTTTGGTTGCATAAATAATATTTGCACTTGGATCGTTACAATTATAATTAAATGTAGTGGGCATTTTCATTGTATGTATCTGTGTATGTATAGTTTGTTTGTAGATAGCTGTATGTATATATGTATGTATGGCTTGTATAACACACATATAACAAGTATGTCGGACTGATCGGACAACACGAAGCCATTAATGTACTACAATACGGTCTTCTTGACGTCTAAACAATGCTATAAATCCTTACCTATATATACATGTATGTATGTGTACGTGCGCTCGACCCTAGCGCCGGTAAATCACCTGGTGGCGGATTGTTTAACAACCAGAACGTGTATACTGACGGCGATCTGAGTTACGAGCCGGCAAGCAGTAACGAATGCTAGGGTACATCATATGTATTTACTGTAAATACCAAACCAACTAAAGAGATATCTTTGTTCTAATTTGTACACTAGACAAAATAATAAACATCATTTATATTTGAATATTATCTATGTTTACTGCAACAGTGTTCCATGGATATACATAATTCTAACCTAGAAATTATGACAACTTTCGCCGATTTCGAAAAACAATAAAACTTGACAGTCGCGTTACAAATCTTGAGAAATACAAGCAATTTCTTAACTATATACCAGTCACACTTGTATGTTATAAATTCCGGGCTAATAACCACAATTTTCATTCTTAACTGTTACGATAAACTAGACACCTACACACACACACACATACACATACACTTATAGAAGATTTGCACAGCTAACTATGATGATATACGGTGATTTCGCGTGTAAACTTCAATAGTACCTATATAGATTGACGTAACCTACAAATAAAATATAAGACGAACAATAACAAGACGAAGAAGAAGAAGAAGAAGAAATCAGAGAAAAATGAGAAGCGCTCCAAGCGAAACAAGATAGGATCTAATTGGGCTTTTGTTTGTTTATGAAATAAATGAGATTACCAACAGATGGCTATAAGTCATTTTTGTATTCTAGTCTCTCTGTCTTGGTCGGTTAGTATTCAATTTGGAAAATCCATATTTTAAGTTGTTAATTAGCTATATATGTATGTGTGTGTTGTTTAAACATGTCTACAGTCGTATATACTGTGTGTGTGTGTATTAGAGGATGCTAGTTGTTTTTGTGAAATGTTGACTTCTAATGCTAATCTAATGACCAACCATAAATTCTACAGATTTCATTATACGTTACGGCCGTTTCTAGAGAGAGAGTGAGAGAGAGAGATTTTATGGAAATTACACAAAGGAATGAATGTAGGCATATATACTATGTTATGGCCGTCAATGAATATATGTATATGTATGGATAAGACTATATTATACCAAAATACAGACACAAGGCTTAAAGAATTGTATTAACTGTATTAATATTGGGGTTTTGTGGGATCAGCTAATACCACAGCGAAATTTAGCGTGCTAATCTGTTCCTATAACATTAAATGCGACTAGACGACTAGACAGATTTAAGTTGAACCCGGATATAAGTCTGTCATTATTGGATGAATAACAATTGTCCATTACAGCGAATAATAATTTATATTTGTAGCCAGTTTAATCTACTTCGTTTTCATCTTGTATAATACATATGTGCTGCATTCCACTGTCATGACGGTTGCCATAGTGACAAATAAACAAAACACTCGACATAAACAGACAACAGTTATCGCACGACTCGTTAAATAACTCACACACACATACACGCACGCGCACACACAATGTGTATATGCATGTATGTATATATGTAATGTATTCAAATTTAAAACAATTTGTAAATTGTAGTACGTTTCAAAACGAGGAATCGCCATAAATATCGGCGTCCAGAGCGAAATTACGGTCCGTCACTAAACATTAGTTTTAATAACGGTAACGGTTAAACCGTTCAATGGGCACAAGCCATTACCCGGAGACTATTATAATAAATTCATGAAATTAAATACAAATATTTTACACCACTTATATCTCGGTATATATGTGTGTGTGTGTGTGTGTGTGTACAGGTATCTACATACATGTGCATGTGTATGTGTGTGGGTGTATTATAACATTGGGTTGAATTAATATACAAACAGGTGTAATATACTTCATGCGCTAAATCAGACATCGTAATGTAGTGTTTATTATTAGTTAGTTTAGTGAAATTATAGTGAATAAACACTGCAAGTATTTGTATACAAAAGTTAATAAATTATATAAACTCGACGACGATAAATGAATCAATTAAATATTATTCATAGTAGATTTAAAAAGAAGACGTACGTATGTATATATAATACACTGTATTATAGAGCATAATAATAATGGTAACATTATTATTGAAATAGTATAGCAATGTACCTAACAAAAGATTTCAATGCCTGTTCAAGCGAGCTCTATACTACAATACTATAATATATTTCTTACTATGAAAGGAAAAATACATATAATGGCAAATACTATTATAAGTATATTTTTCCTGGAGACTTGAATACACGGTCAAGCAACGAACCTTTACTATTCATTGTCAAGTTTGATTATAAATCTATGAATTTAATCAGCACAATACAATATATATGTGTATATATTGTTTTTATTTAATAACATGTTAATTAGAATCAGATACATATCTAGTTCTCAGCAACGCACACACGCACGGATCTAGAAGTTGTTGATGTTGATGAAATGGAAAATATATTAAAACTTTAAATTTCAACGATCGCGCCCTGCCAACAGGGGGTCCGGCCCCATTATTCATGTACAACCTAATTGCTTGTATCGTAGCCCTAATTTGTGCCCTGGAGGTGCCCCGCAGAGAGGTCGGGTCTGCATCAAAGTGCGCCCCTCTAACTATCATTAATTGCAAAAAACCTCTCAAACACACGCACCAATATACACACAGGGCAGCAGAGAGAGATGCAGTAATTATTTATATTTACAAAACGATAGTTTGTTTTTACAATTAACGGGATGACTTTAAATTATGTGCGAACAAGATGGAGCTTGCAGGTATACAAGTATTTTGTTGATTAGATTAATGAGATGACAGTGTATTAATGACGAATCGACTTGTTTAGAATTAATGTTGTAAAGAATAAATGTAGTTATTAATACAAAGTTTCTAGAATGAATTTAAATATACCCTTTTTTATAATATTTGATATTGTTCATTTGGGAGATTTAAAATATGCCGATAAATATTATACAGAATTACATATTGTATTCAAGGAAGGGAATAATATATCACAAATATTTTTCCTAGAATCTTTCAAGCAAGGAAAATATTTCCATAATGAATTATTTCCGGTCGCGTCGGCTTTTCGTCAAATAGAATTAAGCAATAAACTAAATGATAAATAAAAATTACGCGCGCAAATTAAATTCTAGTTCATATCGCGTATCATCGTAAATAACAATCATAAAAATATATGTGCCAAATACTGACACATATGCATTCGGGGGGAATAATTCCGAAATTAAGCCCTAAAAATCGGTGTCTGTATCTAATTTACATATATGAGGATGTGTGTATGTGTGAGTGTGTATGTTGAACTGGCGCCATGAGCTAATAAACTATGCAGTATATCTTCGCTGTTAGAACAGGGGCCAGCATCTATAAATTCATTTTCAGTCGTTACGTTTACTGTCGGGCATTAAAACAAATTTGTAAACAGACAGTTTTTCAACGGTAAATAACAATATAACCAGGCCCGTATTCTCCATTAATATTGTGTTAATATATAGATATTGTACGATATAACATATAATACTAGGCGAAAAGCATTTTTATATCAAGAAAATACTTGGAGATTTCAATACATGATCCAGCGAGCAACCTAAGATTCTTCAAAAATGACGAATTACTTTACAATTTTATATTATATGTATAATCAGGTATATATTTACAGATGTACAAGTAAATATTCGTTTTTATTTTAAATTGTAGATATAAAAATATTATAAAAAGGAGGGCAGATTTAATTCACAACATGTTAAGGCTTCACCTCCTTAGGACGATACTGTACATGGCCTACACGGGGCATTACCATAACTGGCCTTTATTCCTCTCCTGTTATTTCGGCCGCGCTTTCTTGTTTGTTCGTTTCTTCACCACTACTACCTATATCTTACAAATCATCTGTGTTTACTCTACACACACACGCACACTACGATCCCAACTATTTAATTCCACAACAAGACAATTGAATGTTGTTTATTGTACTGCATTCTAGCGGACGCTCGTCTAGTTAAATTGTTATTTAGTACACTTTAACTAAACACATGTAAATATGTTGGTTTTAAATTAAAACGAGAGAAAAAACAAAACATACGCGCGCGACCCCGCACACTCTTTCTCTGTCTCTCTCTCCAAAGTTTATAATTATTTTCTACCGAAAAAAATTACAATATGGAATGTTGTTTTTGTTTCTTGAAACAGATATTATACAGTCAGTTGTTTTTGGGAAATTATAATATAGTTTATGAGTTAAAGGGGGCGGGCAATATGAGAACAGAAGAATGTTAGAAATTTCGTTGAGAAAGTACATTATTTTAGAGGTATGGTAATTTCTAAATGGTCGTTTTGTTTTTGTAAAAGAATGTGGTAATTATAGTAAAATATACATATATAATAAAATAGTGGTATACGTAGTAGATATGGTAAATAGCACTAATTATCCCAATAATTTTGCAACGGTTTTTATTAATTAATATGCACGTTCGGTCGAGTTTATTCGTAATTAATTATATCGATAATTGCCCTAGAAATGCGGGTGACAGAGACTTATACTGTTTACTTGAAACTATTAGACCAGTAATTGGTAATTTCCTTAAAAATTATATATTATACGCCTGGAATTGTGAACGAAGAGCGCGCCTCTTTGTTATTTTACTTTCGGCTTATGCGGGCTGTTGATTAATACGAATAATTTAACACTTCCGGTTTTTGCAATATGGATGATATTAAACAGACGTTTATATTTCAAGAAGTACAATAATTAATTGAGTGTATATGTATATGTGTATTATATAAGTGTTGATATATAGATTGATATTATATATACTGATTGTGTTTGAAATTCAGAAATTAATACTTTAAGTTTAGCTAATGGAAATAGTGTATGTGATTTCACAATTCGGCTCACAGTTTAATGGAAAAGAGTGAAGACTGTTACAGGAAGATAGGATGCAATAGACAGAGGTATGATGGGTAATTTGTGATTCATCTAAGGCAAGGTGGCATGCGGAAGTGATGGGGTTGGCAC
>JAGJTL010000183.1:4022264-4042170 GCA_022063505.1 Calosoma granatense | reverse complement strand
CAGTAAAATATGGCGTGTAAAATAGTGCCATTTAGTTATTTGGAATTTGATATTTGGATAACTATTTGGTATATATATAGTTTAAAAGTGTATGTGTGTATATATGTAAGCAATTAGTAGATATATAAGTCTATGTACAGAATAAATTGTGTAATATACAGGGTGTTTCAATACTGGAAGATTATTTTAGAAAATGAAAAGATTTGTACTAAAGAAAACCTACAACTTATTCAGTATATATCAAGTAATATAAGTTGTTAATCAAAAACCGGTATTAATAGTTTATTAATTTTCCCAAATAGGTAAAAATAAATTAAATTACTCTTAAGATAAATAAACTGTATGGAATGTTTAAAAAATGCTTTAAAAATTAGGCCGCAAAATGCGTTAATTTTCGATAAAATTACAATAAATTACGATTGTTTTACTTAAAAATAAAACATGAAATTTAAAATCAATGAAATGGTTAAATAAAACACAAGTATTAGTGTTAGAAAATGAATGAGAATATGGTGTTAAAACAGACATGGATGTAGAGATGTTAGAATGAAATGTGTGAAATTAATCAGGTATCGGATATGCGATTAGAAACGCGAGTGTTCCAATGAACAAAGCAAGCAGTAGAAGTGTTGAGACTGTGGTGTTTTCCGTCAATAGATGGCGTTCGTGTTGCATGTGGCCGGCTGCAGCGTCTAGTAGTTGTTGTGGTCGACGGTTCGGTTGCCCGTCGCTAGATGTAGCAGCGGCAGCAGCAGTAGCTGTGGCTGGCGCCGACGTAGTTGCTATCTGTTCACAGACAGCTTGAATTGTGACGAGCAGACGGGGCAGGCCCGACCCTGTCAGGCCCTCCGTGATGTCAACACTAGAGCACAGCCGGCCCTGCAACCATACCACAGTCTCACACCTCCACAAACCTACGAACATATAAGTACGCAAAACAAATGGACGGCGCAGGGGGGGGACAATGAAATGATAAGAGCGGCAGCAGCGCAGTGACAAGTGTGCGGCGAGGAACGGAACTAAAGCAAGGTTATAAAAGCAAAGCCAAACAAATGCTGCAGCTGATGGAATGTGTGCATTTTAAAACATAATAAATATATAATAACATTTCTTTTAAACATTGTGCTGTTTAGATTTATCAGTTGTATTTAATAAATTCTAATACACAATATACAAACTTGACATTTGTTCTGTGTAGTTTGTATATTGTATAAGCTAAACATACGAGAGTATTAACTCACCTCTTCTACTCCGATTTTGCGACAGGCTTCTAGGAAATTATCAACGTTCCTACGACACCGTGCCATCGTTAGTTTCGGCTGTAATGAACACTGATTATTAACATTGTATTGTACAGATGATGTATGTTAGTGTGCGACATACCACTGCGGGCGACGGTACATGTATACTGGCGACAGAACGTGGCTTCACATGGTTAGCCAAGTGACACAGTACGACGCCATCTGTTAGCGCCGGTGCCAAGTCTGCTGGAAGAGCCATTTTCAGTCGAGTTTCAATGATCTGCAACACGAGAAGAAAACCAATATTATTGTTATTTTATCAACTATTGGCACTCGATTCGCAAAACTAATCTGTTCTTCTAAAAATAAATCTGTACACGGTAAGATTTATAGGTTAAGTTTTTTAGCTGTCAAAATAAGAACGGTTAAGTTTTTTTATTACTAATCTTAGCGGGTTGAAACTTTGCAAATCAGACATTCTCTCTGTAAATTTGAGCTAGCTTTAAAAACAACAACTCTGTTTAAATCTGAACCAGCTGTTATTATTTGCAAGCTTTTTAGTTTAAAAATAATGCAATACTTACACTTCTTAATTGATCTATCAAATCTGATTCTTCTTTCGCTTTATCGAATTCCCGTCGCATCGTGAAACTCAACTTATCCGGCGGTATATCTCGGTTCCACGAGATATTCCTACTGGTCTTCACGCCATTCGTGTTCTTCAATGTGCCATTCGTCGGTCCGTTTACAAATCCCACCGCCGTAGTGACAAGACGTGGACTACTCGGCTTGCCATTCGGACAATTATCATGAGTCATAATGCCCGACGAAGCTTTCACTGGACTCTTGGGTTTAACATAATCCTGGATAAACTTGGATGTGCCATTTTTACCGTTATACTCTACACTATTTCCGTTAACAATGGTCGGTGTGTGTGATGGTGAGAATGTGTTACAATTCCTCGACGGTGTTACCTTCTGTACCGGCCGCTTTGGACTTGTATCGTCGAATATATGTTTAGGACTACTGAGAACCGCATTCAGTGGGGTGGGATCGGACTTGGAAGTGGCGAGTGTGTTATGGGAAGGGGACGCGTGATGTGTGGGTGTACATGGTTCGGTTTTATAGTTTTGATCGTCGGTGTCTTTCGTACGATAGATGGCAGGACCGTCTTGTGCTCGTTGTTGCCTTAAGGCTTCTTTATATTCTCTGTAAATGAAATTTGAAGTTTCACAAAAAAATTTTCATATATGTGAGTACAGGTAGTAAAATATTTAACGAGATGTAAATTAAAATTTTTGGCATAAATAATATATTACACTAGTATAGCCAGGTTTATAAGATTCAATTTGAATCAACAACGAACAATATCAAATCTGTCTAGTAATATTAATATTATTTTGACTATTGTTCATTTTAATTCATCCTAGAAACTCAGCATGGGTACTACAAAAATTACATGCTTTAGTATAAAATAAAACTACTAGAAAAAGTGTACAATATAGTACAATATTTCGTGCACAATTCAAAATACAATAGTCTAACGGAAGTGTTGTATTGTCACAGTCTAACCTGTATGTCTGGATTTGTTGCAAAGGTCTGCCTTTCTCTTCAACTCCATTACCGTTTAGAATGTGATCGATACCGGGACTGAGACGAGCACTGAAATATACATACACACACAGGCTGGGTTTAGTATGCAAGCTAACATACATACATATACACATATACTACAATTCATACCTATACTCTGAAACAGTCTAAATTTTATGCTTAAATATATACAACGTTTTGTATTTGCAATAGCAGTAATAAATTTATATATATACAATATTTTCAAAATATGATACCGAAAAATGTAGCGAAATCTGCATTTGGAAAAAGCCCAAGCTATTTTACAAAACGGATGAATGTTTTGAGATGAGAAAAATTTGATCTAATTTCAAAATTAAATATTCCTAACAAAAAAAACCTTGTTTTGTTCCAAAGTGTATTAATTTAAACAGCAAAATCTTCTAAATTCTAAAATTACTAAATTTAAAAATACCATCATCTGTAGCTCACTTCACGGTGATTTAAAATTAGAACAAATATGAAAACTATAAACTATTTTAACTTCTTCTCGTTAAAGAACAATTAAACAGTTTTCATATACTCTCGATAGATGGCACGCGTGGTTTTATTTTTTTTGTAAAATACACTTTGAAACAAACAGTGGTTTTTTTTATACAAATATATACAACTTTGTACAGATGAATACAAGTACAACGAATACACATGCACATATATACCTATTTGTTTCTTTGTTTGTTCGCAAATCATCCAATCGGTGCTTGTCTAAGGCTTCGTGTAAATTAACTCTGGCCATCTCCTCATCTAAATTCACATTGTCCCCGGGCGAAATGGTGGAAGGTGTGGATACGCCCGAGTGTGAACCATTATTTAATTCGGCGGTACGTATAGGAACAGGCGTAGATTCGGTTCGTGTCCATTTTGGTTGACCAGTTTCCGGTTCACCTATAATTTATTTGGTTATATAACCTATACCAGTATTTTCTTGTCAAATATACAAACACTTAATTTACAAATAAGTACCGTAGAATACAGTAGACTCGTATATGCGGTTAATAAATTACGCGTTGTACGAGAATCGCGTTATATACAAAAGTCTTTCCAATATTTTTAGCGCGTTATAGGAACTCGCTTTATGCGGGACTATACTGTATAAGATACAGTTTTTCTTTTGAAAACACAAGCGTCACATTATATTCAAAGCTTGTAGAATGTATACTTTAATATAAACCAAACATACGGAGACTATGTATTGAAAATATTCTGTTACTATGTGTATATGTTGGTTTATATAAAACAGGAAGCTTATAATTTCGCATATGCATCCAATGTAGAGCAGAGGATGTTACAGAAATAGTGCACTTACTTTGCACTTCCTGTGACCACCGTTTATCGAAACCGTCGCTCGTGCTGTACCCGCTATCCACGTTATGTCGTTTGTGTCGCAACCTGTCGGGCAGATGTGACGGTGGACCTGTTCCCGCCGGAGTAGAACGTCTCACCCGACGCCCTCCCTCACCAATCAATCCCCGCTTCCGTTCCTGTTTGATCGATTCTATTTCCAGATACTTGAATATATGCACCCGACCTCGTCTGCATAACTGCAACAACATCAATTAATTTAACTTTGTTATTATCAAAACATACTTGGGAATAATAGAAATTCAACAGACAATGTATAGATATGTATCGTATATTTGATCACATTTAAATAAAGAATTTGTTCAGCTGAGAAACTTGGTCTGAATTGCTTGTAATACATTCTATAATTATACATTTATTATGTATATTTATTTAAGTTACAAACGCCAACATATATGTATAGAGAAAAATACCGAGAAAATAAGGAAATAACAAATAAACTGGTTTCTAATTCCGCATTATTACTTAGGAAAATACACTATAATATCCTTGAAATATGAAAAATATTGATTGCTTTACAGTTATACTACCATATAGATTATATACTGTTATATCTTAGTCTCAACTTACCGATGCCGGTGGTGATGTCAACGGATTATCATCTACAAATAAATCTATCAGTGTCTTCATAAGCCGTAACTCTACCGGTAATGTAGGTATCCTATTTGCCCGGATATCTAATCGTACAAGCCGCAAATACGTTACTTCTACCGGTAAACTCAACAGTAGATTACTCCGTAACAGTAGACTCTTTAGATGTGCTAAGTCGCTCATGTGCGGTGGCAAATGTGTGAGCTGGTTACATGACGCGTCCAACTCGGTAAGACATGGCATCCGCCCGAGTTCATCGGGTAACTCTCGCAGTCTGTTATTAGAGACGACCAGCACTTGCAGTGGAAGTTGACACAGTTCACGGGGAAGTTTCGATAATTGGTTCCTGCTTAGATCCAGGTGGCTGAGACATTGTAGGCCGCTGATGGTATCAGGGATGGACCGTATAACATTGTGGTACGCGTGCAGCCGTTCCAGGAATGGATAAGTCGTCACCTCTTCTGGAAGCTCACTGAAACGGTTCTTGGACAGATCTGAAACGAACATAACGTTACACATGTACAAATAATGTTCTAATTTTAAAGCATCGACAACATAAAATTATAGCTGTATTACAAGGTTCTCTATATATTTTATAGTTTAAAACATCCAACGCATTAATTTCTAGCCAAGTTAAACACCAAAGTGATTCCAAATAAACACTTGAATATAGAACAGTTTACGTTGTAAATTTTCTAGTAAATTGTTACAGTTATTATCAACATATTCAGAAGATACGGAGAATAAATTTCCATCGGTTTTTCTTTTAAATATCCCGGTTTTTTCAAAAGTAAATTGTTATTTGTATTCTATAGAAAAAGTGATATCTATATTTGTTTAATATAACATTTCTATTAAATTGAGTGATACTGCTGATAAGATTTGCAGAACAGTATACCTTATCAATAAATCAATAAAGTAACATACTATTGTGTTTGTCACACATTATAACATGAAATATAATATTGCAAACAATTTCATATCAAGAATAACCAACAGTTAAAAAAATCATAAAATTAACAAGAAACCAGGAAATTCAGTCGTTCCCGTAATTTAACGAAGTAAATAAACTGTTAATTTTTTCAAGCATAACCAAATAAGTTTCACTAAATAAATCATAAGTAAATTGACATAAATACTTCACTTTAAATTGGCATTTTATAAATACAATTAACACCGGAAAAAAATATTCTTTAGCGTCAAGGAATTTTGTATACATTTCTATTAATATATACAAGTTAAACTTTCATATAATATTCTATAAAAGAATAAATATTGTGCCGATTTTCAACTGTCCCTAACCCTAATTTCTATAGCAACATATATCCTTGTTAAAACTTCTTAATGAAACGTGTAACAATGTACAGTGTTATCAATAAAGTCTTGCTTCTTAATGTAAATTCATCATTAAGAACTTATTTTGCCATTTAGAATTCTGAACATAATGAAATGTGCATAGTACTGTTTTGTTTATCTATTTATGTCTGGCGTAAGTGTTGTATTGCGCATGTGTGCGTAATTTTGCGACGTCTAGTCTGTGAATGAACCCCCGGTGTGCCTGTACAGGGCCATGTCACTACCCCCGGTCCTATATTCCAGTGGTGGCGGGACAGTTTTTTTTCTAACAAGTCAATATGCACTGTTTTAGAACTTTAAACACTTTGACCATTTTATCTGATCACTGATATACAATTATTGATTCGCAAAATACGGCAATTTCCGAATAACTGATAGGGAATAATCAATACTTGTACTTTTTTATATAAAATACAAACTATTTTATTTGCGTCATATAACTTCTTATTCAGGTATTTGGTTGAAATAGATTAAAATAGAAATAGTTAAGGTATTATTAGTAAATTAACTTGTACATACATATATTACATTATATTATATTATATATAATTCCATCAGAAAGACTTAGACTATTTTTGTCAATATTTTTACATTAACGTTTTCATGTGGATGGCAAAAATCAGTTCGCTGTCTGAGGCGATCAAAAACGAAACCGACAAATGGAGCAGGTGTACTTTAAACAGCTGCTGTTGTTTCGCAAAACCAGACCGCGAATTCCACAACGTTGACTGGTTCTATTAATTTTTATTTGTAACAAAATTAAATCACTTGCATTCTGTAAGTAAACGTATATTGAACAAGTACATTAACAGTATACAACTTTACTTTAACGCAATTGGAAATTAATTTTTAAAAAAATCAACTAGACATGCATAAATATAAAAAATATTGAAGGGTGAAATGCATGACTCCATTTACGCTATTTTGTTTTACGCGCAAATAGAGGGACTATATGATTATATATTCCAACATACCTGTACATTGTAACGCAATATTTAACATACCAGCATAACACATTGATTGTGTATATATTTAATAATGCATATATAACGCTTATATTGCATGTACGTAAGGTTGCATGTTGACTTTGGTTTAATCACAATAGATATATTGGACTAACACGAAATGTACAAGATATACACCGTGATAAAAATAACGACTTTGAACTTGAAAATATGGCCACCGTCTGTGCTTGTTTTTGACAGTAATGTATTTCGGTTTTACACGGTTACAAAAGCAGCAGAAAAATCTTGATAAATGATATTGAAGCTGCCAAAGTCAGATATTAATTTATTGTAAATTATTTTTAATAGTTAAAGAAATTTCCTATCGAGAACATTTGTTTTTATATTAATAAGACAAAATACAATTTAACAAAAACATCACTCTGCCCTTTGAGATTTAACGAGCAATTTCTTAAAATAATAGGTCCAAGTTTTATGAATTAGTGCCCTTATTACGAAGGGCGCTCCCCATTAAATGTAGGCAATATTTCTTCTACTCGCAGAAAAACAGTTGTTCCAGAGACATTTCAAACTGTGGACATAAAAATTCCAGACATAACATATGTTATATAACCTATATCACATACTTGTACATACATAGAGCGCTCATGTCTCAATCCTAACTCGTATCATATATAATGCATCTCATAAAAATACTTGTATATATGTTAGAAGATCTACAACATACATACATACAGTTTAAAATGATATATTTCCATGATGAAGAAATCTAAGATTATTTTATATAAAACAGTGCATCTCAACTTTTTACAGCCGAATCCGTAATACTTTGTAACGCTTGCTATATAAGTTTACAAGCACTGCTCTCTATACCAATAGAGGATAAATTACAGTAGATGTGTCAACAATCTTTCCTAGTCCCCTTCTGAACGATGGGGGATGCCCCCTGTTAGAAATCTACTACGCCGTCCCTGGGGTATGCATTCCCTACGTCTGTATGTATTGATCACTAGCAGGCCGTGGGAACAGATGTTCTAATATGGAGTATGCATTGGGCACGCGCCCCAAACGTGTCCACGTGTTCAACATATGAACAGGTAAAAATATTCAAAATTATTTATACTAACTTTTGCTTCAAAGCAAGGTACTACTAAATAAGGAACATTTAAAGTACTGTACAGCAAATTTCAAGCAAAGAAATTATCCTTAACGATTTAACTAGGAAACTTGTAGTAATATTCATTACAAACAATTCTCATGAATAACGGCACCGTTTTTAGAAAGTGGCGTCATTCTAAATGAACTAAATGTATCATTTTCATGTGCTATTATTTAGAATCAAGCAATTAGAGTGTACATTTTCGCTCTCATAAGCATATATTCAACTAATGACTACATGCTTGTAAAACCTGTAAAAATTAACTACCGTAAAATTCAGATTTTAGAATCGTTTTAAATCTTTATTATACAAGCGGAATAAGTGTCTGAAGAGGTTAGTTTATTTGATAATCTAAATATTCAAAGAATATATTAAAATAATGTAATAATCCTGAAAGAAGAATACCATTTCGGCAGGGAATTCTGTGACCTGTATCACGGACATTGCAGGAAATTTAACAGAAATCTACCCCTAGAGTACAGCCCTTGGCAAAATAATTAGCGGACCCCCATGTGCCCATGAAGGGTGCTGACGCCTGATTTTGGCAAAGTCTAAATATAAACTTACTGCAGGGAGTACTTTCTCTGTGAATTCACCCTCGTACTCTTTGCAGAATGGTAGAATTGCTTAATAAAAGGTTGCTGGCGTTTGACGTATAAATGGAAAATGGCCGCAGTACTAGCAAAGATGCATTAGTACCTACTGTAAAACTATGTTATATTCCACATTTTCAGTCCTAATATTGAGAAGAATCATCTTGCTATGTTTTGATAAATTCTTTAACTAAACTTTTACTTTCTTATACACAACATAAGATAGTATTGGAATCATGTTTAATATGTTACAAAAGATATTCTTCTTATTCATGGCTAAATATATGTATGTATGTACATATTATGTTTGCGAAGAAAATAAAAATGTCCTTCTTAAGTAATAATTTACAATGCTAACCACATCATCTCAGACGCACTGTTGTCGTATCATATTTATATCATATGATACTGTTGCTCTTATGTGTAAAACATCCTTCCACAAAACGAATGTTCTTCACGGCATGTGCAAGGTTAATTCTGCACAAGGAAGCAATACAAATACTGTAGCTTATATTACTGTAGCCATTGTGTTGAATCAAGATTCAGAAGAGTAACTTGCGTATATTCTAAGTGTTTCCACTAGTAACGTCAAACAGCCTGGTATGAAGTTAGCCGAAGAAGGTTATATATTGAAGTTTGCAACAAGATGCTGGCTTATATAATGATGTGTTTTAAAATTGTACATTTTTACTAGAATATAGTACCTATTTTATTAGTAATATACATATAGTAAATACAAAGTTTTTGCACTATATATTGAAGAAACATTTTTTACTCATTTGTCATAGTAGAGGAATTAAATCTTTCCAAAACATAGGCTCATTTATTTCAGTTCTAATTTGTAGTGGTATCATATGACCATGGAACATGCTGATATCATTACTCTACACTACTCTACACTACTACTATACTATGCTGTGTTCTATTTAACATTTTTTACACGCCAACATCTGTTTCTGTCCAAAACAACAGTTGCTCGCTTGCGCCAAGATTTTTTTCATCCCAGCAAGCGAAGGCTTACAGCGAGGGCATAAATATAAGAAAAAATGATATATGGACATTTTTATCCCTTTATATATTCGCTACTTGCTGTAGTTTTATTGATCTCTGGATGATATTTAGACTTTGTCAAGTGCCAGAGTTACCGGGTTGTTTCAAATTATTTGTGAATAGATGGTTAGTTTGGATTCAAAGCGATTTATTCGACTGAACTTTGTTGTTTAACTGTTATCGTGGTTTCCTGTTTTGATTGCAACCATTTTTTAATAATATAGATTAAATATACACATATAACAAATATGTTATTTAGTTTAAATAGGGGATTTTATATAATTATATCTTATATTTCTAGGTAAGGGAAAAATACAACGTTTTATTTAATCTATGAGAATATAAAACATTTGCTTTTTCCTTTAAAAAATAGGTCACACATCCTTGATAATATATATATACCTAACCTAAAAAGATAAATATTGTGGTATATGAAAAAAAAACAGAAATACACTTACTGTATTCCAGAAAAAGTAATACTTTTGTAAGTTTTATGGCATAAGTTTATCGTACCATTTTGGCTTTATAAAACGGCTACCATTTTAAAAGAACAGCCTATAATTTCAACACGACCTTGGACAATCCACTTTACGAACAATGATTTAACATTTGTATAACATAAAAGCTACTTGTATTTCAAGAATAAATTTTCCTCTCGTTAAACAGATTAATTTCTCCGTACACTGCATGTACGGTATTTTATCTAGAGATACGACTATAATAACTTAATATGAGTATAGCAAAACATTACATATTTTCATGCACTGTGATGGAAACAATAGCACCAGATTGGAATCTATATCGATTCTGGTATGCAAAATGGCCGGTTCTATTTCCTTTCGGCATGTGTTTATCACAAATGAATGATAATGAGCGGAAACGTAATAAAACTAATTAGTAAACAATGTGAAAGAGAATCGCGGGTTTATCTTACATTTCGCAGAAAGAAAAAAGCATACTTTGATATAGAAAAATCTATCCTGCATTTTCAACTCTTTATAAATTA
The DNA here is from genome assembly GCA_022063505.1 of Calosoma granatense. Taxonomy (NCBI): domain Eukaryota; kingdom Metazoa; phylum Arthropoda; class Insecta; order Coleoptera; family Carabidae; genus Calosoma; species Calosoma granatense. The sequence continues at coordinate 4,031,215 of JAGJTL010000183.1, read as the reverse complement.
CTGCGATAATTTTTTACAGAAATATTTGCTAGTCGGATTTTGAGAAATTGCTACATAACATTTGCCAAGTTTCAAACCTCTAATTGTACGGTTAATTTTAGCGGTGGAGTCAGCGCTGTGGTCTGGTTCTAATTAACGGCTAGTTTTGCAAAAATTACTTCAAAACACATGTAGCAATGGAAACTAAGTTTGAGTATACAAAATGTAATACAGTATAGACGCACGATACAGTGAACAAAATAAAACAGACAGTGTTCATCTTAACGGTTTGTTCACGTTAACGACAGGCTAATTTGATGTTTAAAACAATATGATCCTATTGTACAAGTAATATGTTACGCATATAAATACCTGATTATTATGAACAGTTTTTTTTCTCAGTTCATTTAGTGATTGAATGTAGTTACAATCAACACACTTTCTTCTGATTATGATATGTGTTCACGTTATCAATTATCGATTTGTTCACGTTATACGACTGTCAATGTTATGAAAATGATTATTCCTGAATTTCCGTTACTCAGTGTTCACAGTATCGAGTGTCTGCTGTATTATTAGTCGTAGAAGAAAAGTGTTTATGTCATAAAAACTGCATAATTATTAGTGGTGGTGCATTGTAGGTTTGTCAGGCGCGTGGCAACTATTAATCAAACTAGTATAGCCAGACGTAAGGCTTGGTTAACGAAACTGTATACACCATATCCGGTTCCTCCGGAAACGAACGTCGCTGTAAATATATATATATATATTTTGGAGCTTATAACAGACTATATTTGACAGTTCGTAAATATTATTTATATACACACGTGTATGATAATGATATTGAATGTTAATAATAAAATATCATCTATTTATTACAAAAATAGTTTTAGATAAAATTTGTTTCTTAATTTCTAGGAACTGCACACTGTTGCTTATATTACAATATTTCCTAGAACTTAAGAAACATCTACATTGTTCTTTATTGCATCACTGGTTGAGAACCACTGGTTATAGTATATATTGATTGCTGTATTGATATATTTCTTGCAACTACATATATTCATCTTCATAATAAAATACAATTTTCTTTCTCGTATTCATTCACAGAAATGTTAATATGATAATTACCGTGTGTATACGGGGCTTTCTTTTGATTCATTTCTCCAGTGTGATACTGTCTTTTGCACCATAGTGGATCTGTGGGTACACGAATGTGTTGCGAGATGGTGCACGACAGTAGCGAGCGTGTTCTATAAATAATGCGGACGGTATTTTTGCAAATGTGCACACACATGCATCCGACAAACACATACACAGGTATATACACGCGTGTATTCAAGGAGTGCGAGTGTATTTGTATTTTCTGTGATACATGTATGTGTAGAGAGAAAGGGAAGATTATACAAGAAGCTATTGAAAAAAGACAGACGATTGTAGCAAAACTACAGAGAGATAATACATACAGAGAACGAAGGAAAATTAAGAAAAGGAGATCGGAACGGAATAATCGTGCGGTTGTGGAAAAACAAAAAGTGTAATCAAAAACAGTGTATAATTGACTAAACATGCGAGGATGCAGAAATCGAAAGTGAAAAGAACAACATCTAGCCTGAAGAAAGAACTACTGTAGTATGAGAACGTAAAAGAAAGAAATTGCCATAGAGAGACAGAGAGAGAGAGGAGCATAGCAAATAAGAGATGAGTGCAGAGTGTATTGACCTGGAAGTGTTATAAACCTGATGTAAATAAATAAATCCATAGTTCATAGTGCTCAACAAGCGCATGGACGGACTTGCAAGTGTAACAAAATTTTGCATGTAGTGCGCACACCGGGGACTACAGCAAAATACAGTGCTAACATTATTTAACACTTTGACTGCCGTATGTATATGTCGTAGTCCCATTGTGAAACACGTCGTTTCATGATCTGCCGAGGCATTTTATGTACCGGCATAGAATGTAATGAAACTTTCTCATCACGAATATCAAGTCCTACCCTGTCATATTGGCATTACATAGGGTGTTTTTTACACTACACATAAATACACCTATACAGTATACAGTAACCCCCCATTTACACGAGTTTCTAGTTCCAGGAAAACAGCGTGTAAATGGAACTATGCATTTATCCGTACAGATTTTTTATTTTTCAGCCGCGTTAAAGTGAAATGAGGATCGCGTAAATAGAGGGATTATTATACTTGTATGTTATATAAACTGATACACCTCAAATATAATGATAAAGGTTTGAAAGTGACTATAAAATATATAGAAAGTTTAATTGGTTATAAATGAGTCATACGAATCTCCCGATAAGTTAGCTGTGTTATTGCTGTAATTTATCTTATACAGTATACTACTGTACTTATGCTTGTGAGAGTGTGTTACTACAGTTTGAGAAGCACTGTGCTACCGCAGTACTGTCGGTAACGTCATTTGTGGTTGAAATTGAGAGTAACAACAGTGTATCTGTACTTAGAGAACAAATTATTATACGAAGGTTATATTAATTCATACTAGTATAGATTCAAAGGGAAGCAATGAGTTCTATTTTTCTAAGAATTGCACATTCTATGCAGATGAATCGCCGGAAAAGGCGCCAACTGTCCTAGTGGTTTTGCATGTATCCAAATTTAGTTTGTCGCCATTGCACACATAAATATGTCGTTTTTTTTGGAAAATTTACAAGACAGTTCACATAAAGACACATTTATTTAACAGTTTCGACTGCCGGGCAGATTTTCTTTCAGGGGTCTCTGGCGCCACGAGGTGAATACAATTTAAATATGAATGTGTATATATAATAGAATACACACGGCACTTACGGACCCACTATGATGTGTATCCAAATGTATACAGACGGCAGTCAAAGTGTTAATTAAATTCAATATAAATTTGCACGTTTTTCTTTTATATTTTGTGTGACATACATAATTAATTTTAATATAAAACAGTGAAATTAGCATAAATTATATAGTAAACAATATTTGTATATCAATGAAATACATTACATAAGAAAAAAAGTTTATTTATTTTCTCTGATAAAAATAATCTCAAAGTATTTGACCTTCCGTTTACACATTTCCTAATTTCTTTGATTTTGTCTCTTCTTCTTTTCCGTATGTGACAACGTTTTAACCTGATTCGGCCGACTAACCTTTTGAACTTTTGTTTATTCCTAGCGGGTGACGCGTTTTATCGTCTGTTGACCTTAATTCAATTAAATTGGTGCGCGTTTTTTAGGGCAATCAACGGAACGTTCGTGTCATTTCCTGTTTCAGGAATATTTGCTAACGTATTCGCCGGGAGTAAACTAATTTACGGACATTGATTAAATCATTAGCTTGTCAATTACTCTATCTAATCACGTTGTACTGCTCCCATGGCCCAGAAATGGCCCGTTAACGCCCTTGTGCTAAATTACATATTGGATGGATGCCCAACAACTAGTAAATAATTTTTCCGTGGTCACTATACACAGGTGGTCACTATATGCAAGTGGTCACTATATACAGGTTACAGTTTTTTGCGCTACCATAGACAGTTTGAAAGCCACTGTATTAGATCTCAACAGCCGCGCTTGTTATGTGAATAGAGCGTACTGTAATATGTAGTAGAATGAGTCATTTTGAAACCGCCTGTGGCAAGGCGACCGTATGTTTGTCTGCGTGTTATCATTTCATTTCATTCTTTTTTTTTGTAGGTCCAATGGACCATTGCTTCGCTTTCCATTACCGAACTATAATGGAGCCCTGCCAACTGAGTATGTATGTATTTACATAAAGTTGAGAATTTATTTGGCTGACTGACGACAAGACTGACGTTTTTTCCGTAAGCTAAAAAGTTGATTTTTCCTCGGCTAGAGTTTTAGAAAAGTTATCATAAGGTTTTGCTGAGAATTGATAACTTACGGAAAGGCACTATTTCAGTAGTGGATAAAGTTTATTTAATGAGAGATATAGCGTTTGTGGGCCAGTACATCCCTGCTTTAATAATTTGACTGCCGTGTATACATTTGTATATACATCACAGTGGGTCTTAGGCGCCGCGTGTATTCTATTACAAACACAGTCATATTTAAATTGTATGTACTAATATACTCCTGACGCCAAAAACGAAAATCTGTCTGGCATTCAAAATGTTATGAACCCAATTTCCTTTACCTGACAGAAGCAAAAAAATATTTAAAACACAATTAGAGAATTAACAGTTTGCACGAATTGTAATAAATATTTTAATAAACTAGCCAAATATAGTACAAGTATTTAATATTGATATACCTGCGCCGGTATGTATAAAATATTCGCGCATAAAGTTTCTATTCTTGGAACTTTTATAACAGTACGATACATTCCTAATATACAATTGATGACATCAATATCCTGTCTGCGTTTCCGAGACCATTTCGAGAGAAATTCTACTACGTCAAGATTGAAACAGATAAGCTGAAGTATTTATTAATAAACTTGTTTAGATTCTTCTCCCTATAAAGAACCTCGTATGAAATTATATCAATGCAGTAATTTTTGCTTTAAAAATGTAACAAATCCTTCGCATATGGTGTCCATACAGATATTTAAATAGAATGCATTATTTCACAACTTGAAAGCGAAGCAAAGTTTTGAACCTTATCCAATAATGATCTCACGCCAAAATAAAAGTCATTCCAAAAAATGTGTCTGTATTTTTAAATATTGTTTATTTACTTACTTTTACTCATATGTATTAGCACAAATAATTTCAGAAAAACGCTTTGAAATCAAGTTAAATTTATTTCAAGTAAGACAAGACAAGACTTTAATGACAAATAAGTCAATAAATTAGTCTACGTTTCGACAATTTTCAATTGTAATAGCTCGGAACACGCCTTTCTTTGCACCAGGCGGCTAAAACTTCCGAAATGTTGGCTGGTTCCGGCCTTTGTGTATTCTATTTTCAGTGTGTGTGTGTGTGTGGTGTCAGCCCCTTGCGTTATTTGTTGCTAGGCCTTATCGGTCGGCGTTAAGTCCCCCCCATCTAACTGGAATCTTATCGGCATAGCAACACATCACAGTGGAATGATGTTGGAAGGGTTAACAGTGTATGTTATATGGGAATGTTTCTGCTATCAATGTAACAGCACTTATATTAGATTCATTTCTGCAGACATTCGTTATACATGCTTTAAATATTTGATATTAGATTCCTTTCCACAAAATGCATTACATAGTACGTAGATTATTTTAATACCGGGTTTTCTGCAATGCGGGTTCAATTTAAATCAAAATTGACAATACCGAAGCGAAAACTACATTTTTTAATCTGTTCTCACAAGATTAATATTACAATAGGGACAGAGATTCGATAATATTATTTCGTGGACTTGAAGTTGAATTCACATATATATTTGTGTATAATTTTGCGTTGATTTTTCACAAAACTGTAATAAGTACAAGGTCTGTTATCTGCATGTACTTTATCTCTATACTATGGGAGAGCTACCTTTTATTATTGATTTTCATTCTTCCGTAAGCTTTTAACATTTACCAACACCTCCTCCCCCCCAGCGCTCACCTATATAAATATCCTTGCAAAGCTTCCCTGCTTCTGTTGTTAATAGTGCAAAGTTCACGCGGGGTCAATTCTTTTAATACACTACCGATTCTGCCGATGTCATTTTACGTAAATGAATATGGACGTCCATAGCAATTCTTGTGCGTGTCGGCGCCAGAAATTCAACATATTATTAGAAAAACTAAGAAGTTTCCATGCCTATTGAAATATGTTGTTAATATATGTCTTTAAATACAATATTTCTATTAGAATACATTTGCTACAGGTATGTTTGGCTTTGTTAATTAATGTAATGTTACGTTGTGATAAAGTAAATACAGTTAGACGCTAATCACAAAACAATAAGTCAACAACCCATTTGTCCGAAGTGATTCTAAATTTCTAACAACTATACAGCCTGTATACCTGTTACCACTAGTTTCTAAACAAAGTATTATCAGAGAAAAGTACAAGACAAAGGAAGTCTACATACATACACACACACACACTGTATACACATACAAACATGTATCCAGATATTATATACATGTATGTTACATCCCTACACAAATACACAGATCACACAAGCATACTATCAAACACACTTACGATTGAATACATACATACACACACATACATTTATACTGTTAAACAATGCAAGGTGTACCATTGGCTATATAGAAAGAGTGTTGTTCTTTTGTCTGCCGCACCGGACACCGTAACGAACGGGGGAACGTCTTGCCGTAACTAAAACCGGAAGTTCACTCGCCAGAACCCAACAACTGTGTGTGAGACAAGTGCTTCTATCTATCTATCGGTATACATAACACGTTACCGTGAAGTTTTTCTATGAAGTGATTCTGTCAAGGATTTGTCAACACTTTCGATAAAACATAGCATACACTGATATATTGCGTTTCACATGATATTTATACATACATATATCCTAGTATTCTTTAAATTCAAATCAGAGAACGTTCTAAAAATAAACATACATCTTATCTGACCGGGACATTTAAAAATGCAAATTATAGAAATATATTCAGTCAAAGTTTATCTCCATATCCGAAAAAATTACGAAAGATATTATATAATATATGAACGATTGCGATTCTGCAATAATTTTAAGAGCAAACTGCTTTTTAAGAACAAGGATAATAATTGTGTGTTTTCAACTTTGTATACACACGCACTCTTGATTTTTCTCTACAAACATAATATATAATAGTATGTTTCTACATTTCTAGCGACTATATACATACAGACAGCTCTACTTAGATATATATTTAAATCTTCCATCAACTCAAATACACACTTTTACAACGGTTAAAAAATGAAAAATAACTTTCTACTCTAGTGTTTCAGTTATAATCCGTACACAGGTCCGTATTAGGCCGTACAGCCCACTGAATACAGTGTAAATTTTTTCATTTAAATTGTACCTTAATCAGCTACTGTTGTGATAAAAAATTAAAACTCGTTTCCCATATTTGAACAGAAACTACTACTTGTCACATACATAATTTATAACCGTTGTATAATTTGTTTTAATTAGATAACATGTTTCTAAAAATCTAAACCATTATTTGTATAAATATATACATCGGGAGACAAGACATATTTTACTAAATAAAATTCAAAAATAGATTTTTTTAGTAGTATTGTGATGCAACTGTCTGAATTATTAATAACTTTCTGTATTATAAAAACGGTTGCATGCATCTAACTTCATAGTACACATAACAATATGCTAACTTCATGTTATTCGAACTGTCAAACAAATAGAGTATGCCATGTTTAAATTTTCAATAAACGTTAACGTAAAATTCAAAAGTTCACATAGCTTTATTTCTAAAACGTGACATTTACCGAGACCATTTCTAGACAAGGCACTAAAAGTTAAGCAGTAAATATTAAAATTATAATTTATGTTTTACAAAAAATGAAAAACATTATTAGATTACTCAAGTTCTTTCAACCATGAAAACACAATTACATGTTATATGACTTACTTAATTTCTAATGTAATTAAACTGTATTATATTCGTTAAAGATCAATAAAATTATGTAATAACTATTTAGGTGCTATCAGCGTAACATCAATTATTTATAAAAGAGATTTCTATTTCTCTGAAATAGTACGAATCAAATTCTGGTATGTAATAAACTTATACTAGCTTTTGTAAGTATTACTGTAGACAGTAAAAACAAGTATGTTCATTGTTAATCATGAATTCGCCGCATACATACATACATATATATGTATACATCCACGCTGATGTCACAGGAAATAAAACATCAATGAATGTAGCAGTACAAACATACGCATTGACAGAATGTAGTATTGATTCGTACATTACACATTTATCTAATGAAAACACGTGGTTTCGTTTGTAAAATGAAGAACTGAAACTTTGTTGCAAATGTTTAACGTTCATTAAATAATTATTGCGTACAATATTTAAATATTCTCGAGCTATAATACAATAGCTATATTACATATAAATATTTATAATGTGCTTCTGGACGATACAATCGATGTGTTTTGCATAAACAAATTTTACTTTCATTATAAATTCAATTCATTCCAACACAGATACATAACATAAAATTGCATAGTTCACACATTTTTCAGTACAATTTAAGGTCAATAACATAACATTTTGATAAACAAATACAGCCTTGTTAAAGCCGTAATCAGTATTTTGATAAGCAAATGTCCGCGGAGCATGGTAACTTACGATAAGGTTATCACAACTTCATAACACTAACTTTACATGTATAACAATATTAATCAAATAAATAATACTAAGGACAGATCGTCCGTAATTGCTGTGACAGTCACACATAATGTGTATGAATCAGTTGGGGGTAAAGAGGGAAAAAATCAACAATAACACCAACCTGCAATGACAGTATCACTCAAATTGAATTTCGCACTGGCCTTTGGGAACTCCTTTAACTTTCTACCACTTAACTTTAATTCACCACTCGCGTGTGCGTCCTCTAATATTCGTTCTAACGATTTTGTTAACTGATTCTGTATATGTCCACTCATATTTGTAGCCAGCACAGCCATGTCGCATTGTGTATGGCGACACACTCACTGATCTGTCTCAGCTCTCGTCGTCAAGGGCGAGGCATGTATCGCCATTAGGAATTTAGTTCGAGCGAGTGTCGCAAGGTAGCAGCACTCGGCAAATGTTAAATGTCAAAACTTTTTTATTTTCATCGATATTTACAAATAAAAAACATTAAATTACAAAAACATTAAATTACAACAAAACATATACACAATTAACTAGTTTTTCTTTTTCTTCTGGGCCTTGTCCGGTAACAGGCCCATAGATCTTTGATATTCCTGGATTAATTGATCTTGCACTTCGGGCAGACACGGTGAGTATCGACTGTATTCCATACTGAATTCTCCTTTACCC
>JAGJTL010000183.1:4000722-4022243 GCA_022063505.1 Calosoma granatense | reverse complement strand
ATTACAACAAAACATATACACAATTAACTAGTTTTTCTTTTTCTTCTGGGCCTTGTCGGGTAACAGGCCCATAGATCTTTGATATTCCTGGATTAATTGATCTTGTACTTCGGGCAGACACGGTGAGTATCGACTGTATTCCATACTGAATTCTCCTTTACCCTGAGTACTTGATCTTAGTTCACCCGCGTAGCCGAACATATCGTTTAACGGTACTTCAGCATAAACTGTGAACCATCCTTCAATACCATCACTGCCCGTGATAATACCATGACGTTTATTTAGTTGACCGATTACAGCTCCCTGGAATTCATCGGGTGCTGTCACTTCCACTGCCATAATAGGTTCTAACACTTGCCAGGCGCCTTTTTCGAAAACTAAACATATACAAAAATTAACATAATATAGTACACGTTGCTTAAAGTAATAATTTACCTTCTTTGAGTGCTCCTTGTGCTGCTAACATGAAAGCTAACTCGCTGGAATCCACAATATGGTGTCCACCGTCTTGTAATCTAAACTTTACGCCTGAAATTTTATTACCCGTCAATAAACCTTTCTCGGCCATTGTCAGGAATCCTTTCTCTACGCCGGGAATAAATTGTTTCGGTACGTTGGTACCTACTGTCTCGTCTTTGAACTCTAACATTGTGTTCTTGTGTGGTGGCAGTGGTTCTAGGACGCCAATCACTCGAGCATACTGTCCAGCACCGCCGGACTGTTTCTTGTGCAAGTAATCAAACTCACACGGTGCTACTATTGTTTCTCTAAATGCTACTTTTGGTTTACCAAGTTGCACGGGACACGTGTACTCTCGTTCCATTCGTTGTGCATAGATTTCCAAATGTAACTCGCCCATACCCGATACAATAGTTTCCTTGATATCCGCGTCATAGTGAAACTGAAACGTCGGATCTTCTTTGGTAAACCTGGCGATAGCTTTACTGAAATTATCTCTATCTTTACTATTCGCCGGCTTAATAGCCATAGACACCACGGGCTCCGGTACAAAGATGGACTCCATGGCCAACTGAAGCTTCGGATCTGTTACAAATGTGTCGCCACTAGCGCAATCTACACCGAACAGTGCAAAGATATCACCCGCGTACACTTCGTTCACATCTTCCATGTTGTTCGAGTGTAAACGCACCAGCCGTGCGATACGAACCTTCTTATTCGTTCGGACATTGAAGATATTATCACCCTTCTTCAACATACCCTGATAACAACGCAGATACGTCAACTGTCCGAATCGTCCGGCTTCTAATTTGAACGCAAGTCCTACAAATGGACTCGCACCGTCACGTTTCGGACTCAGCACCACCGTTTCTGATTCTTTGTCTTTTTTCTCGCGAAGCGCGACATTTTGAACTTCTCCGGGATGCGGCAGGTAACTGAGTACTGCATTTAATAGTGGTTGTATACCTTTATTTTTCAATGCAGTGCCTACTAGGACGGGTGTGAAACTTCGTTTTAAACAAGATCTACGCACCGCCGCCATTATGTCTTGTTCAGTTGGTTCTTTCTCAGCCAAAAATATTTCGCCCAACATATCGTCAACATTCGATACATGTTCAATAAGTTCTTGTCGTCTGTCTTCACTTTCCGTTCGCATTTCTTGCGGTATTTCATCTTCCCGTATCTGTTCCCCATACTGTCCTTCGAAATACAATGCCTTCTGCGTTATTAAATCAATAATACCCTTCGTTTCGCCCTCTAAACCTATTGGCAGTTGAAGAAATGCTGCGTTATGATTCAACTTTGATCGCATTTGTGACAGAACTCTATGTGGATTTGCACCCATTCGATCCAGTTTGTTGATAAACGCCAAACACGGTACATTGTAACGTTTCATTTGTCGGTTAACTGTCAAAGTTTGACTCTGCACACCGCCTACTGCACATAATACTAAAATTGCCCCGTCAAGTACGCGTAACGCACGTTCTACTTCGACTGTGAAGTCGACATGACCCGGTGTGTCGATAATATTTATATTGTGGTCCTTCCAAATCGTGTATGTCGCCGCCGATTGAATAGTTATACCGCGCTGACGTTCCAGTTCCATGGAATCCATCGTAGCACCGACATTATCTTTACCCTTAACTTCATGCATCTGAGCAATTCGACCCGTATAAAATAATATCCGTTCTGTCAATGTAGTCTTGCCTGAATCTATGTGAGCCGATATACCAATGTTTCGAATCTTCTCCAGTTCTTTGTGCTCTGAGTATTTCGCAAACGAAGACATACATTTTAAATTTACCTACAAATAATCATGGGGTTAGATTTTTCAATGTGTTTGACAGCTTCATCGAATTACCTCTGGAATGTTTCTTAAAGCATTAGATGCTCTGAATATGGTGTGTGATGTCTTAAATATATTTAAAATAGTCATTTTCACTGGTTATTACACTTATTAATACACAGCATGAAGTAAGGTTATTTAACTTGTCTAGTTACTTTTGTAGAGAATTTTAAGTTGCTATGTTTGTTACCAACATACGAAAATATAGCTGTACATGTTGTGTAAAGCCCGTGCTCTAACTTATAATCGCATTATAAATTGCATAACACAAAAAATAATAACATCAAATGTGTACACGCAATTATCATGTTAATTGTAATAATACCATTTATTTATCAAATTACATTTGACTTTGCTGAAATTGTACCAAAATAATTAAATATGTACAAACGGCCGATACAATCTAGAAAATAACAAAACAGGTTTAATATATTATTAATCATGATGAATAAACATACACCATCTCATAACGTACTGTAGTTATTAAAGTTCCGTTTACAACAAAGAAATTGCACGCTGTAAATTTAAAATCCCAGTGCAAAATTTGTAGAGAAAAATCTTGAACTTCACTAATAATTTCAGATTTTCTTGTGAAATGTGCAAGTTTGTGAATTAAAAATGCGGAACGTTTGATCTAAAAGGAAAAACTTAAGTTATGATTCTATCGTACATACATAGGATGTGTCACTTACTTCCGTTTCGGTACCTTCACACACGCTTGATATTGAGAAAAGTTTAATAATATGATAATACGCCCAAGGGATTAAATATAACGCGAATAATTTCACACCGTCGTTGTCAGTTTCAAAATCAATTATTGTAATTGTTACAAAATACATACTGAAAGTGATTTCCACAAAAATAGCCAAGTACGTAATAACTAGTTGAAACGAGAATAGCCCGTTGACAGAAGTAATAATAGAGCATAATCTAAAATGTAGATATGCGAATTTCCTAACAGACTTTTCTCTAGTGTCATTAGCACGTAAGACTGATATTTCATCGAATGGATTAAACACCAACTTATCGATATTTTGATTAACTTGTATGAAACATTGTTTTAACAGTAATACGAAATTAACAAACGTCATTTCTACTAGAAACATCAAGAATGTGAAAATGTAGTGCATTAAATGGCCGTATGCATCTTTCATCATATATTTGTACTGTTGTACATAATGCAAGTATGTACCGAAAAATGTCAAACCGTACATAAATGTCAACACTGTAAAACTAAACAAAAATTCTAACCTAAAAGTAGTTTTAATTTTCTCTGGATTCACATCAGGGAATTGTTTTAATATATTCAAGGTTTCCAAGTAATATTTATTAATGGTCGTGGAATTAATTAAGAACGATACATGCGAAAAGAAACACACGCTAGCGTAAAACATATTTTGACAAATAAATATCCATTCACGCAGTCCGCCATGTTCGGGTCGTTGTAATAGTTTAAAAATGAAATATCCACAGTTAACCGATAGTACTAAAATGCTATACACGACTGTTAATTTATTCTTACGTAGCCTTAAACATAGACCAAAATATTTAAGTGTTTGTAAAAATGGTCGAATGTTGTTTGATAAAAACATGATTAAAACTAAATATTTCATAGAAATACTGATATTATATATATACTGCAAGGGAATAAAATATTTCCTTATAGCGTGACAAAAATCATTCTATGGTATATAATTATTTAGTACTATATTATCGGATATTTAACACAAATATTTATACATACATATAGGACAGCGGGTAAGTTTATTTTCTAAATTATTAATACGTATAGTTTACTAATTACAATGTTTTATAGTGGTAAATTATCATGCAGCAAGTATCTTATAGTAAACATGTATTATTTACCTTAGGAGGAAAAATTAATAATTTATTTATCATATGTTGGATTCTGGAAGGTGGATGTAGGATTTTTGAACAAAGGATTATCACCTCGGTTCCACCTGGCGTTTTTCCTTTCGTTTTCGAATTTAGCATATTCCCGACGATCATGTAATGTTGTAAAAAGTTTCCACATTATTAATAAAATGAGCCCAGCCAATAAAATACTACCAATTACGCCCAAAACCACAGCTAAAAAATAAACACATTGCATTAATCAGCATCACAGATTCAGTGAATGCAAATATTTACCCAAAATCGGTACATCCTCTGAACATATTTTCTCCCGTTGCGCTTGAATCTTGACTTCTTTATTTTCATCATAGGAATACTTGAATATAAATCTACAATTCGCGCTGTCATTCTCCACGCAAATTTTCTCGTTACTGTTGGCGTCCACATCCTCTTCATGATCTATCTTGTCAATCAGCTCAACCTCAAATGCTGTACAATGCAACTTGCATTCATTCTCATCGTAGCTGCCTGTTTGGTACGCTTGACATTCGACGCACGATTTGTATTCCTTGCACCGTACTCCCTTACACGAAGGACATTCATCGCAATACTGTCCAGAGTATCTGTACCCATTGCCATCCAGCGCACACTCGCATTGTCCACACTTACATTCGCCATGGTCCGAACATACAACATTATTGCTTCCCGGTGCAATGCAAGTATTATTGTTATCCGGACACTGACAGGCGTCACCACCCCAGCCAGCCAAACACACACAATTACCACAATCGCATTTGCCGCGACTCGGTCCCGAACATATTTGTCCGCCGCTACGTTTGCACGAATAGTTGTTACATTCACAGTATTTGCCGTAGATGATCTGATTCGGATCCGGACGTTTCTGACAGTCACATTTGCCGCATTTACATGAACCAAGTCGTGAACAAATTTCACTGGTGTTTGACATCTGACAACTGCTGAAATCTTCTGTAACTGTACTATTCTGTCCGTCACACTCGCACGTTGAACCGAATTTCCCATCATTGCACATGCAAACACCACACTGCAAATCGCCTGCGTGACTACATTCAGCCGAGTTCTTAACATAACCTTTATTGCCCGGTCGTTCACAAGGACAGTCGCATAACATGTTCACTTCAACCGTCAAACTCTCGTTCAGTGCACCGGGTTTAATTTGGAATACTTTCGTTCGATTTCCATCGCTCGGACAATCTAATACTTTAATGACAGCAGTGAAATTTACTTCTAATCCTACACGTAAATCTCCGCATTCTTTAGTTTCTTTAACTGTATCACCACGACAGGCCGAATAATATTTTACTTCGATATTATTCTCGAAATTATCGGATATTGTTACAGAATCTACGAGTTGCTATAAAGAACAAAATATATTAATACATAAACGTTAGATGTGATTGTAAAATGAGTGACTTACATCGTATACTCCTTTCACTAAATCGACGACGTTAGACGAATCTCCTGACAGAGTTCCAATTGAAGCTTCCTTAATCCGTTCCTTCAAACCCCGGTACACGTCTTCTTGCGACTTGACAACGGCGAATATCAAATTAATGTTGTGTTCAATCGCTTTTGCGTTTATTTGTGCAATCGAAGGATAGTCTTGGAGTAAACTGTGCGTGTACATATTGTTATCCATGTGGCACAGGCCATCGTTAGGTTCAACGATTCCAGCCAACTTGCCATCGCCGGCAATATGGTATCCTGCATCGGTGGAGAATACCAATAAATGTCTGGCTTTAGGTCGCCAGCCAATCTCCTGTGTACACACCATGGCTTGCATTAAAGCATCCAAACCGCCTTCCGGCGCATCCAAATTACCAGACACTCGAGCCGTTCTGACTTGCTGAGCAAATGAATCGGATTGTTCCGTCAAAGATAAATGATTTTTGAAACTGTACGGAGGATCACATGGTTTTCCTTTTAACGTACATGGAGATATTAATCTGCAAAGGAAATAAATAAAAAAAGTGTTTTATTTTCCTCGTACGAAAATCTATTGAAAAATATCCCACTAGAATATAATTTGATCGCCACCACTGGTTTGTGGTGTACCATAAATAATCTCAGAGTACAGGAAATTCTTATCAAGGTTAGACGAGAATTTCACGGAAAAAGTTGCTTACTAACAAAACCAACGTTCTGAGGTTGATTTGTTAAATAAACACTTACTTTTCTTTCACCGTACTGACAAAAGGCATATCGGTTTTATCGACAAAACTTCCAAAACCCAGCTTAAAATTCCTGGTTAAATTGCGCATTGTATCGGCGAGTTTAACTCCAAGTTTTGACAGTTTGTCTCTGTGATTTTCCATCGAAGCTGACAAGTCCATTATGTAATACAAGTCCACGGGATAGTCCTCGGCCTGGGCATACGAGAAGTTCAACTTGTACTCTTCACCGCGCCGTAAGTTCAGTACAATCCGTTGTGGACTTATTTGCACGGCACTACCGGATTTCGTCGTTTGCAACATATTATTCTGAACAATTGTGCCTCCGGTTTTCGGATTGATAATATCAGCTTGTGCGCACCAGTTTAACTTTGTACTATCCTCTACATGAATACAACGGATTGGCGATGAACCATTAGATGCCGCAAAGTGCTAAAAATATCATTCACGAAGATAAATACAAAAAAAATTTACAATTTTTACAAATAGATGTATATTTGTATGTAATACTTACCGGATTCGTACACCAAACACATCCAACTTCACGAATACAATCCCCACAAGTCTCTTTCGTAACACATGGCGATATTGTTTGTGATTTACAGAAATGTAACAACAATATCAAACACAATACACTGCTAAACATTATACGCGTTAACGAAGTCATGATGATGACACTGTATGCCCTATTAGCATACTGTCTATAGAAATGGGAGAGGTTTCTTTAGTCATATCCTTAGTTTGCGGATGTGGAGAGGGAAACAGTGCTGATAACCATGTACAATGAATAGTGAAAAAACCAGCTGTATCTAAATATGTACATTTATATTTGTCAAGAATATAAACAGTGATAAATCCATTTACAATGTACCATGTAATGTGTTTGTATGTAATGTACATTGTCTAGGTAAATAATCTATTAATTAGATCCGAACATCGGATTCTGAAAAGTCGTAGTAGCCTCGACAAACATAGGATTATCTGTAGTTGCCCATTTGGTTTTTCCCTGTTCATTTTCAAATCTGGCAAATTCTTTTCGATCGCGCATCACTGTCACACCTTTCCATATGAGTAACGCAAGAAGACCAGCCAAT
Source organism: Calosoma granatense (assembly GCA_022063505.1). Taxonomy (NCBI): domain Eukaryota; kingdom Metazoa; phylum Arthropoda; class Insecta; order Coleoptera; family Carabidae; genus Calosoma; species Calosoma granatense. Next base: position 4,014,780 of record JAGJTL010000183.1, on the reverse strand, counting down.
ATTATCGAACTAATAATACCGGATATAAGTGCTGAAAATATAGATCATTACGTATATGGACATTTGGATTAACCAAATACCTTACCATTGATGTTAGCAGTAAGCGGACATGACTTTGATTTCGGTGCAATAATATGATAACTTACTTGATCTTCATATGGCACAGCGATATACTGAATATCAAATGTACATCCATAATCATCCGTATATGAGCACTGATTCAAACCATCTTGAAACTCGTCAAAGTTCACGTCCATCTCGCAGTTTTTCTCGCATTCTGTTTCATTGAAAGTTCCTTGGTTGTACGCTTTACATTCGACACACGCTTTCAGTGATGCACATTCGATACAAGATTTACATTCCTCGCAATATTTTCCTACATAATTACTGTCTTTGCAAATGCATTCACCACACTGACAATCTCCTCGCCCAGAGCAAACTGTTCCGTTCGCAGTACACGCGCTCACATTATCTTCACAGTCACAAGCATCTCCAGTCCATCCGGCAATACATTCACATTTCTTGCACTCGCATCGTCCGTTCCCCGAGCAGAGTTCACCATTTCTCCGGGGACACGAGAAATTATCGCACTGGCATTGTGTGCCAGATATGATTTCATCTGGATCTGGTCGTTTTTCACAATCACACTGACCACAAATACAAACTCCAGCGCCGGAACATATTTCTCCCGTAGATTTATTCAGACATTTCATATTCTGATCACCGGAACTTTCACCTGAATTTTCCGAACATTCACATTTGTCACCTATTTGTCCTGGATCACACCGGCATATTCCGCACTCCATGTTACCGTGTCCACTGCACTCTGGTGACTTGGTAACGAATCCTGGATCTCCAGCATGTTCACATGGACAACTGCACAACAAGTTGACATCCACCGTTAAATTGTCACTAAGTCCACTGGGTTTTATTTGAAATGTCATTCGCTCTTTTTCATTTGGACAATTCGTAAGGTTGATTTTCGCCGTAAATTCAATGATGTCATTGTTCTTTATATTTATACATTCCTTTGATCCTTCGGCTTTTATACAGTTCGAGTCTATCTTTACATCAAAATATTTACTGTCAAAATTATGCGATATTATAACGGAATCTGTGATATTCTGTAATGAAACAACAATGTATTATAATCTAGTTTATAATTCGTGATAATTACATCTGTACCATGTAGATTTCTTCTAACAAATCAATAATATTATCGGAATTCTTCGATAGTATTCCGATTTTGGCATTCTTTATTCTGTCCTGCAACTCTTTGTACACTTGATGCATATTGTCGGTGACTGCAAACACTATGATGATGTTGTGTTCTCTCGCCTTTGCATTTATCTGACCGATGGACGGGTAATCTTGTAACAGACTATGGGTGTACTGATTATTCTCCATGTGACACTTGCAATCGTTTGGTTCTACGATGCCCGCCAGTTTCCCGTCACCGGCTATATGGTAAATGTCATCCGTCGAGAACACTATCAGCCGGCGGGCTTTTGCTCGCCAACCAATCTCCTTCTGACAGACCATCGCTTGCATCAATGCATCTAGACCTCCTTCAGGATGGTCTAAATTGCCACTAAGTTTAGGATTACTAACTTGTTCTGAAAAGTCTTTATCGTTATCTGCTAATGACAAGTGATTCTTGAAACTGTACGGCGGGCCACACGTATAATTGGCACTAGTATTTGAGCATGGATCATCTAATCTAAATAAACATTACATATGTGTTTTACGTTTATCAGTGTAGCATTTTTATTGTAAGAACGATAGATAAAATCAACATTAAATAAATGTTGTACGTACTTATCTGTATTTACAAATGGAAGTATCACTTTATCCACAAAACTGCCAAAGCCCAATCGTATTTCACTTGTTATATTATTCATTCGCTCTAGAATCTTTATTCCAACGCGACTAAGTGTATCTCGATGTGCTCGCATAGAGTTTGAGAAATCCATCAAGAAATACAAATCGACTGGATAGTTCTTCGGTCGTGCGTATGTGAATTTCAACTCGAACGGTACTCCTTTCCGTATATCGATACTAACTCTTTGCGGTTTAATATGCCCGCCGTTATTTTCAATTATATTTATATTTGCTTGCGGATCAATTAGAATTTGACCTGAACAAGATTTTTTCTGTTTTCGATTAATGCAATGTGGACTTTCTGAACTGACATTCTACAAAATAAATGGTTTAAAAGATGTGTTTTTATACGCAGGAAATAATAATATGCTACCAATTGGTAACACCAAACACAGTTTCTTTTTTGGATACATTCGCCACAATTGGTTGCAGATTCGCATTCCTCATAATTCACTGAACTACAATAGTTTATACAAATAATTGCCAACAGAACATGAAGTAACACCGACATATTTACTACACTGTATTGTACCAACTGATATCCCGTTATTTATATTTCAATCATACACTTACCTTATCATTGGTTTTTCGGAAAAAAAGATCTTCCGTGCAAATATTCTTATCACCGAGTTTAAATACTAACATTCCATGTTCTGTTAGAGTTAACAACGAATACCGTTGTGAGAATTCATCTATTAATCATTAATTGAATTTAAGAACAATATCAAAACGGAACTAACTTTCTTACAATTATTACAAGGTTGATTCACTGATGGAATATAAAATACGCACTTTATTTAATGTCACAGTACTCTAAAATTATTACAATAATTTACACTTTTAAATTTTTCTACATTGGTCTCGAAAAAAATGTACACACTATACAATAAACAACATTGACACATTATAAATTTTGCAAAAACTTTTTCTTTAGTTTATCTTCTTGTATTGTTACGTGGCGACTGATCACGACTGTACCGACTAATACGGTCCGGTGAATAATTCGACAGTCCTGGATTACGTGTACGCTGCTGTGAATGACATGGTGCAACCTGGCCAAGTTGTAATCTCAGTTGTACTTCCGTGTCTAAAGACTGGTCTAATCTACGTCGCATCATCTACACAAATATTCAGTTACAATGAATTCCTTATTATTTGGACTCACTAATTCCCAGAACCACATACTATAACAATCTCCAAAGACAAGTAATTTAAAACAGTAAAATACAAACTTCCATCGCTTCATTGGCTCTTGTTTTTATTGCCCGTGCTCGTTCCTTCTCCGATTCCAGTACACTTTTCATATGTCTAACTGCGTTCCGTGCGCTCTCCAATTCTTCTTGTAATTTGCGTTCTTTCGCTCTTTCTTGTTCGATTTTAATACTACGTATTGCAAACACCCCCCGCCATTAACAATAAATTACAACAAAGTGTATTTAAAACATTATACATTAATTCCTGTAACTGATCCTCATGATATGAAGTCTGACGTTTCAACAAATCTCTCTCCACTTCAATGTTCGCCACTTCCTTCGTCTGTAGGCCAATGCGCTGTGACAACTCCATGTTCTTCTTGCGTTCCATCATCAGTGCTTTCTTCGTATCGCCGAGCAGAGCTTTCTCTGATATCATGGATCGTTCAAGATATTTCACTACACACAGAGAGCAAATGGATTTATTATCCAAACTTTGTAACGAGCTGATAAAATATTTTTACATTTCTCATGAGCGTACTGTTGTTTCTGCATAAGATCCGTTTCCAAATTGGCAATTCGTCGCATTAGACTCAGTCGATCTTTGGCGGGTGCTTGTTCAATTAACTGCGTTTCTTCCAAAGGTTTACCCAGAACTGTTGCGGCTTTACAAGTTTTCTTGTGCAGATCGGATAATTCGTCATAGTTAAGATTCTACTCACAATGAATATTAGTGTAAAATATATCACAGATTAACTAAATTTATACAATTACCTCTATGCCTGCCTTCAGTGCTTTCGACAAAATACTCTCAACACTCTGCGACAGACTAACCGGCCGTTCCTCTTCCACCGTCATGAACTGATGTTCTTCCGACAGATTATTCGGATCAGGTTCAATATTCGTCATGACAATGGTTCTCTTGGCCGAGATGTTCAACGGCTTCGTGCCATTGTAATTGACTTTGGCAATGAGTGCGGTAGCGTGTTTCAGTGATGTTGGTTCTGTTTTGTTATCTTTACCCGGTGACTTTTGAATCGCAGCTCCGCATGGACAAGTTTTACTGGTCGCAGTATCTCCGGTTTTATCCGGTTCTGGAGATGGTGCTTTAATCAATTGTCCTTCACCATCATCGCTTTTCGGTTGATCTGCTCTACGTATCCGTTCATTCGCCAGTTCTTTATTGCACTTGTCCAGTTTATCCTCCAACGATTGTAACATGTCCTTGTATTGTTTTCGCTCCTCGGCCAGCAGTTTTTGCAGATTATCGATTTCTTTCTCATATTCCCTGTTCATTTCGCCCATTCTATCTTCGTGTTGACTTTGAAGTTTGACAATACTGTCTGAATGGCGACCACGAACGAATTTCACATCCGTATCATATTGTTCTTTGGCCAGTGCGAGATTCTTCTTGTATTCGTCTTCCATTTTCTTCAATTCTTGTTCTATGAAATACCGAATAGAATTAAAACTCTCTAATAACTTATCTACAAATAATTATAATATACCGTGATCTTTTTTCAAACGATCATTTTCGTCTTTTAATGTCTTTAGCATATCGCCAGAGTCTGTCATACTCATCATTTTATTTAACTCCTCGTTTAGTTTAGCTGTTAGAAAGTGGTATTAGTAATATACGATAGAAAGAGAAAGAATATAATATTTTGCATTACCGTTTTCTTTTTTTAATTTATCATTTTCAGCTTGTAGAGCTTGTAGCAAATCATCACCGTCTGCCTTTGCTAAATTCTTATTCACATCATCTTGAGAAAATAATAAGAGTTAATAGAATATAAAGTACCTAATATATATAAAGCAATCAAGTCCAGTGTTACCTTTTTCTTGATGTGCCGAAGCCGATCCTTGATTACTTTCCAAATCTTTAATTTGTTGTTCCAGTTGTTTCACCAATTCGTTCAGTCGTTGTTTGTCTTGTTTCTCTTTCTCCAGCAATACGTTGTCACCCGATTCCAATTGTAACTTATTCAATAACTCGTCCATATCTTTCTTCAGTTGACCATTTTCCTTCTTCAGATCATTGACTTTCTGATTTAAATGTTCAACTACCTTTTGCAATTCGGCATTATCTTTTTCAAGGGTGGATATTCGTTGACCGTCTGTGTCCGACGTAACTGGTGTAGATTTATCCCCACCCTTTGTTTCTAGATCTTTTATCTTTTGTTTCAGTGCATCGATTTCTTTTTTAAGTTTGTCATTCTCATTCGTTAAATCTGCAGACCTCGTCTGATCGGAGCCTCTCTCTGAATCACTGATTTTCTGTTTCAAACTGTCAATTTCTTTCTTTAAATTGATATTCTCTGAATTGAGATCACTGTTTTGTTTCTCCAGGCTTGTAATCTTCTTCGTTAAATCGTCCATGTCCGATGACAGAATATCTTGTTTGTCATGTTGGCTCATTTGATCCTTTAACCTTTGCACTTGTACCTTTAAGTTTGTGTTCTCTGTTTCCAGTTCGCTAATCATACTATCGCCTTTTGCCTTCGTATCGATGATTTTCTGTTTCAAACTTTCAATCTCTCTCTTCAAAATGTCACTGTCTTGTTCGGACCTTTCATGTTCCTGGATGATTCTCGTTAGATCGTTGATTTTCATTTGCAACATTTCATTGTCCCGTTTCAGGAGTGTATTATTCTCGAGCGAATCTACATTCTGTTTCAGTGCATCGTTTTCTTTTTTCAATTTATCGACTTCAGAGAGTAGAGTATTCAGTTCTTTATTTGTATCATCGATTTGTTTCTTCAATTCAGCATTATGCTTGTCTGCATCTTTTAGGCTATCAATTTGTTTTTTCAGTTCGATATTTTGTTTATCTGCTTCTTTCAGACTGTCAACTTGTTTCCTCAAGTCCGAATTTTCCTTATCGGCATTCTTTAAAGTTTCCATTTGTTTCTTCAAGTCTGTGTTTTCCTTATCCGCGTTTCTTAGGCTTTCCATTTCTTTCTTTAAGTCTGTATTCTCTTTGTCTGCCTGTTTGAAACTCTCTATTTGTTTCTTTAGATCCGCATTTTCCTTGTCTGCTTCTTTCAGACTCTCCATTTGTTTCTTCAAATCTGCATTCTCCTTATCTGCAGTTCTGAGACTATCTAGTTGATTCTTTAAATCCGCATTCTCTTTGTCTGCTTCTTTGAGACTTTCCATTTGTTTCTTTAAGTCTGCATTCTCCTTGTCAGCAGTTCTGAGACTATCCAGTTGATTCTTTAAATCCGCATTCTCTTTGTCTGTATTCTTTAAACTATCAAGTTGTCTCTTTAAATCTATATTTTCTTTGTCTGCTTCTTTCAGACTGTCCAGTTGTTTCTTCAGATCAGTATTCTCCTTGTTTGTGTCTTTCAGAGTATCTAATTGTTTCTTTAACTCCTCATTTTCCCTATCTGCGTTCTTTAAATTTGATATTTGTTTCCTGAGTTTTGCAATATCATTCTCCAGTTCTGGTACTGATTCTCTTGCCAGTGTATCCAATTTCTTCTTTAGATCTTCAACTTCTTTCTTCAGACTTTCATTCTCGTTCTTCAGAATGTTGTTCTGTGTATTCGTTGCGGCAACTTGTTCCTCCAGCGAAGCAGATTTACGTCGTTCAGTATGGCTGACATTAAACATATTCCTGCGTTCCACTTCCGCTTCATTCGTCAAATGATTATTAAGATTCTCCAATTCTTTGATTTTCGCTCGCAATTTCAAGATTTCTGTTTCCATTTCGGTTTCTTGTACAGAACTTCTACGTATTTTCTGTTCCAACTTATCGGCCAGATCATTTTGTTCTTTGCTTTTACTGACAAGACGATTTTCTAAATGCTCCTTGTCAGCCTGAAGATCGGCGAGTTTCCCTTCCAGTTCTTTGATTCGGTTGTTTGTTGAATCGGCCTTTTGGCTTTTCATTGATTCTATCGTTGCTCGTAGTTCGTCATTCATATCTTCCAGTTCTGCAACTCTTGCCCTGTACTTTCGTAGATCTGCTTCCAGTTCTGTCTCTTGTATGGTTCCTCGGCGAATTTTCTGCTGTAATTTTTCCATTAATTCCGCTTGTTCCAATTTCATACTGGCCAAACGATCTTTCAAATGGGCATTCTCATCTTCTAGCTGTTTTATTTTCGCTTCCAAGTCTCGAATTTTGTGTTCATGTGATTCTATTTCACCTGCAGCAGCAGCTTCCGGTTTTGGTTCCTCTTTCTCCAATTCCAGAATTTTGGCTTTTAATTCATTGATTATTTCTTCGTTTGCTGGCTTTTTCGCATTCATTTCCAATATCCTATTGGTTCCTTCCAATTCTGAAATCTTATCACGTAAATTCTTAATAATCTTTTCTTGTTCACCAATTTTATCTTTCAACTTTTGTACATCATTCTCGGATTCGATATCTTCTATGACAATTTCTGGTATTAATTCTTCGTCTCTGTTATTTCTTAGATTCTTCAGTTGATACTCTAATTCCACGATTTGTGCTTCTAATACCGTAATCTGCTTTTTCAAATTGGCCACTTCATCTGACGCTGGAGCTGCCGATCCAAAAGCGTCACAATTACGGATACAATCCATTTCTTCTTTCATCTCATTTATTTCGATGCGTAGTTTCTTGTTTTCATTCAACAGATTAAGTTCAGAGAAGGCGACATTTTCCGATGATGGACTAGTAGACAACAAACATGTTCTCAGACATTTGTTTTCGCATTTCAAATCTTCAACGTCGCATTCTAATTTGTCAATAGATTTCTTCAATGTTCCAACATATCCGTCCGTACCAACGCTATTCAGTGAATTTATGAGATTCTTGTTTTGTATTTTTAATTGTTCAATCTCGGCTTCCTGTTGATCGACAATGTTCTTCATCTGTTCCACCTGGGCATAGATATTTGGTCCATAATCTACATTGGATAGTTTCCCTTCAGGACTATTATCTCGAACATGTTGAATTTCTTCCTTGAGTTCCAATATTTGTTCGGCTAACTGTCTATTCTTTTCCCTTAACTTTTCAACATTATCTTCATCATCACCAGTATCAATTCGAATGGCGCTCAAACGTACAATCTCTGTTCGAAAATCTTCAATGTCATTGCCTAGATGATCTTTACTTGGTTTCATGTTTGGTACAATATGAATCGGTAGAAATTCAGCTAGCCGATCAATTTCATTCTTCAAGTGTTCCACTTGCGATTCTAGTTCTTTGTTAATCTCTCTTAGCTGTGATATATCGTTGTCTGGATTTTTGAGGTTCATAATTTCCATCTTGAGCATTGCAATTTGTGCTTTAAGCTCTGCATGCGTCTCTCCATGTAATTCATTCTCCAGACGTAAGATTTCAGCGACTAATCTTGCGTTTTCGGCTTTTAGTACCTCGTTTTCCTCCTGGAACTGTTGCGAGACCGAAGAGAGAACTGCAATCGTCTCAGGTATTTGTTCCATTTCTACGCTGAGTTTTTTTACTAATTCGTTTTTCTCTTCCACTCCAGATTTAAGTTGATTAATCTCCAGTTCCAATGCAACGTTCTTTTGTATTTGTTCTTCTAGTTGTTGTTTCAGTGCAGTCACCTGGTTTATTTCGGCTTCCAACTGTTGTTCTAGATCTTTGCTGTATTTTTTCTCCGTGTCTAGACGTTCTTGTAATTCAATGGTGTCACCGGCCGCCTCGGCGAATTGTTGTTGCAGTTGCGTCACCGTAGCTTCCAGTTCGTGTTTCTCGTGCTCGGTCGCGTCGAGTTTCTGTTTCATTTCGTTCAAGTCGTCACTGGAAGTCAGATTTTCTTCTAATTGACTGTTTATTTTTTTTAAATCATTCTCTATACCTGCAGAGATGCAAAAAGACAGTATTATCTCCGGTTTAACTTGACTGGCTGAAAACGTAAGAATGCTTCCATTGTCCCAGACATGTGGGACGATACGAAGCTACACGTAATTTCTATTTCCCAATAAACTGTTTTTTATTTCTCGAAGTTACAAAAATTTACAACACATTCATATAAGTATATAACTACATATTTACTAGATTGTGAAAGATAAAGTCTTCCGAAAAGACTATTGTGAATGTTAAACAATTAAAATTTCTTATACCGACATCCACATCTTTGGGTTCGTGGTAACCTACCTTTGGTCATGGATTGGAGTAATTCATTTTCTGCTCTCAACTGTGCATTGTCCGCTATCGCTTCATTCAGCTGATGCGACAATTCGTTTATTCTGTTTTGCGCAACATTTTGCACGTGTTCCGACTGTCTGCGTAACTCTTTATTCTCGGCTATAAGTTGATCCTCCATATGGAGCATATTATTCAAATCAGCTCCATCCAGGTACTGGTGCATTTCCTGTATCACCGCACCAACCGCTCGTTTTGATTCCGCCAACATATGACCAACGTGATCGTCGCGACACACTTGGCCCAGATCGTTAATGAGATTCTGTAGTTTCTCGTTTTCTAGCTGTGCCGTTTTTAATTCCTCGGACATTTTGCGTACAAGTTCCAGAGAGCTTTCCGTTTGTGCGTTGGTCAGTTTCGCTTGTAAACTATTGATCATATTCTCTTTGTCTTTCAACTGTTTGGTGAGTTCTTCAATATTACAGCGTAGTTGTTCTTCCATTTCAATCATCTCGCTCTTTACCTGGTCCATTTGGGCCAGTTGTTCCTGTGAAATGGCTATTTTGGAATTTTTCTCTTCCAATTCCATACGCATACCACTTATTGCAGAAATTATTCGTTCCTAATAATATTTAGCAGATAAAAATATGATCATTTTATAGCGGTTCTTGTGAGAGTAGGTACCTGTTGATTATCAAGGCCTCGCGACAAGCGATCCACGTGTGACACTAGTGCCTGTATTTCATCTTCCTGGTCCGCAATTATACACTGTAGATCACAACATTGTCTTCGTGCAATATCCCGTTCGATACTGACGTTTTTAACTTGTTCCACCTACATATAACACAAATGATTTTAAACAACACATAAATACTTACAACACTTTTTATTGTATATTGTGTACCAATGTTAAGACTTCAACTTCCAGTGCTGACAGTTCTTCAATCCGTACCTGCAGTCGATCTCTCTCTAGTCTTAGTATATCAGCTTCTTTCGCTTTAAACCTCAAGCGTTCCATTTCCTCGTCAGTTTTTTCGTATTCTTTCAGCTTCATCCGCAACATGTCTCGCTCGGATTGTACATTATGATAATCTTTGTTCTGTTGTTCCATGTTGTGTAAAGCTTCCTGTAGACTTGCCATTTCGGCGACTTTTCGTCGCAAGTCATCACGTTCTACGCGTATACCTTCTAGCGTTCGATTCATGGTGTCTTTGTCCGACTTTAGCGATTGGATATCTTGCATCTGATAGTCTGACTGACGTTTGTACTTTTGTAAATCCGCAATCTCCGATAACAAGTATTCCTTCTCTCGTTCCAGCATGTCTGCTTCATCCGCACGTTTCCGTATGCGACGTAATTGGTCTTCTATGCCTTGAAGATGATTAAGTCGTCGTTGTAGATTGTCGCGTTCATCAATGACAGCGTCCAACATGGAAGAACGTTGTTGCATGATGGTCATCTCTTCAGATTGGAGAATATCGTCACGAGCAGTACTTAACCGGCCTTCTAGATATCGGATGTGATTGGCTGATTGATCGAGTTGTTGTTCCAGTGAACGACGTTGTAATTCAATTTCAACTTCTTCTTCTACGGATTATTAAAGACGAGAGAGATCATATTTTTTAGTGACATAATTAATGAGATAAAATTTTATACCAATAACACGAGGTCCTTTCTGTTTTAATTCGCGTTTCATAAACTCGCACTGATTTTTCAACTGTTCATTCTCGTCTTGTATATTGGACAACTGATCGCAGTATTTCTTCAACAATTGCAGTTCCTTTTTAATAATCTCCGTTTCCTGTTCCGGTGTTAAATTACCCGATTCTCTTAACATATTAATTTCCGCTTCCAGTTCATTGATGCCGGGCACTCTACTGGACGCTACAGATTTCGCCAGAAGGGCCTAATGAATGGAAAATATCTTTTAAATGAATAAAACACACAACATTTAACGATTTTAAACATGCCTTCTCATTCTGAGCACTGGTCAGTTTAAGTTGTGAATGTGTCAACTTTTTCTTTAACTGATCCCGTTCGTTCATAATTTCTTTCAGTTTTTCCAACTTGTCAATTGCGGAAGAAGCTATCATTTTAAGTTGTTTGATTTCTTCATCTTTTTCCTAAAAGATTTGACAGGTAAATGTGTAAATATATTGGCACAAATTGTATTGTAAATAGTGTATACTGATATAATATTCTTCAGATTATCCATGTCCATATCATTATAATTCGCTGAGTCTATGTCACGGTTGCGTCTCGATACCGTATCGTTATCATCAGTATTGGACGTAGGGGCCTTAAAATCAACTTTTTTCTCTGACGGTCCAGCTTTGACCGGCGGTCCAGAGTCGGGTGGACGTGGAGGTTTACGCTTTTTACCTAATCCACCACCGCCTGGTTCGTCATCCTCCTCAAGTTCGTATTCGTCCTCGGTGCCATCTAACGATTCCATAGCCGAGGTATTATAACTATCACTCACATCACTAACATACTGTGACGTTCCTTCGCTCCCTAAACTGCCAAGTTCATCAGCTGTGTCACGTATTTGTTCTTTCTACAAAATGTTTAACAGAGTTTAAACAATTGTCTGCTAGATGGTAGATACAGTTAACTACCATTATTTTCAACTGCTTCTTTTGTTCTTCCGTAAGATCTAATTTGTTATAAATATCAAGCAATTTCTGCAGTTCGTCGACTTTCTTCTGAAGGCGTACAATGTCGGCATTTTTGTTCGCTACCAGCAAGTCTATCAGTACTTCTATTGGTATATATTTACCAAGAGACAATCCCTAATATTACAAATAGAATATATAGAAAATCTTATTCTTTAATATCTGGATGAGTTATTGTACCTTTTTCGATGGTCCTTGTATCAGATCGAGGATATATTGCCGTCTCTCTTCATCCTGTATACACCAGGCACGTGTATCTGTGCACGATGCGAAATTTTTCAAGCGTCCGTCACTGCGTTTCCGACACAAGCCAATATCGCCCTCTTGGCCCAGGCCATCACGAAACACTTTCTGTTTCTTCGATATATACGACGACATATTAACAACTACACTATCACTACTACCTCTACCTGTCAACCGATTTACAAGAATTTCCCGATAAAACAACCCGTAAGCATTGCTGATGTCAGATAAATTTCATACTTTTACAAACAAAATGCTTGACACTTGATTCAACTGTCAAACTCAGGTTACTTTGATGCAGGAATGTATATGAATGGTGATAAAGTAAATGATTGATTTCCAAGTATGTATATGTATTTTTATTTATCATCATTGTATTTCATCTGTACAAGCGCAGATCTCCTTATACTGACAGAATTAATTAATAGTTGTTGTTTTAGACGTATGTATGTATGTATGTTGTGTGTGTGTGTTATTATTAATATATTACAGGTTACTCTTAACACGTTATACCTACAGGGATTTCTCAAGTATTTCGTCACTGTGTAATTGACTGTACAGCGCTTCCATGCGGGGAATCAGAACTCATGGTACGTACGTACATACTATTTAGTTTAGCCTACACTTAAACGTACTTATGTTTGTCAAACAATTAAAAATCAACAATCAATAATAATAATAATAGTTGTAATTATAATTAATAATAAATCCACTTCTTTTTCGTCTTCTTCTATTAGTTTTACAAATATAGTAGTATGTATGTATGCAGTAGGTAGGTATGTATGTATTCCAACATTTTCAAGCGTTTTATAAAATGTATGCAATTATATTATTGGGGATAAAATATAGGTACATGTGTACTCATCCCGGTACACATGTACTTTTGACAGATGTGGGACAAGTAATAGTTAGGTTATGGTAGGACTGTTGCATCATATTATATAGCATCCATTTCTGTTCACTCCTATCACAGTGTTATTATATACTTTAGTCACACGTCCTCTCCACAGATGTCGCTACTATACATATTTGGAGGGGGTAATAATAATAAAGTGGGGTGGGGGGAGCAACGATGTTTTAAGTGAACGATGAGCAAATTACCAGTATATGTATGTATGTAGATGTGTGTTTTGCTATACAATGGTTGACATTAGTTTTGAGAATATTTATTCATATTTATTGTGACAGTAGGTTGAAACATATTCTGAATAATAAATAGTATGTATGTATTTATAAATTAAGACAGGGGAGAGCTCAAGAACTAATGTTACCTTTGTATATTTTACAATACAAATTCCATATTACCAAATACGGAGATTTTCTTATTGTACATAACATATGTACATGTATGTATGTGTGTGATGTACTGTCAGCGAAAAAACATTCATTTAAAGGGCACTTCAACAACCTACAACCTGAACCGAAACACAAACACGTATAGAACCGGTATCTCATGAGTGAAACAGGTAAACGCAGTTCAGAAATTATCAGTGTCAGCAACCATAGCACAGACATCAACCGCACAGAGAGCCATCTATTGACTCAGTCTGCGAATGAATTATCAAAGACAACAACCATACGAAAATAAACCAACAAAAAATACAATTATTTATGGAACAAAATAAACTTAGCGCACAAATACACACTTGCACACATACATACATACGGTATACTGACACTGTATACATACATACATACTCGAGTATGTATGTATTTATATACTGAACCGTGTATTTACCGTTTCACCATTTTTGGATACCACACACAAGTTCGGCTAATTGAAAACAGATACGTTAACTATGTATATATGTAGATTTATATTATAATATATATGTAATAATATATGTTATATGTATATATACAGCTAAAAAAATACATTTTCGCAGTTACAAGAAAAAATATTACTCTTAAATTGATATATAATCCATTCTAAATACAATATATACAACAATTATTACTTTCCCTTCCAACAACAGTTCAA